>OY987244.1:2500-39726 GCA_963920765.1 Ulota crispa
AAATCCAAAAAGTCAACGCTTTAATAATTCAAAATTTGGACATCATTAGGAAAAAAAACATCGCCATTGGACTCAGAACGGTTGATTTAGTGGAGGTGGGTCACCTCAAAACTTGATTCTGAAAAATGAGTTTCCCTAGTATACCCATGTAACCCTAAATCCTAAAAAATGTCAACGCCTTATCCAAAAAGTCAACGCTCCTATATCTCTCAAACTATGATATTGTATCCAAACTTAGTCACACCGTTGGGCTTGCAACTATCAAAAATGGGGGGGGAGAGTAGATCACTTCAAAACTCAATTCTAAAATTTTCATTTGGAAGGGATATCCATGTAACTCCAAACCCTAAATCCTATACTAGTTTGTTCATCCAATAGCCTTTATTCATCCCTAAATTGATTTATTCATCCATACACTTGTATTCATCCAGCAGCATGTTATTTATCCATACATTGATTTATCCATCTAGCATCATGTTATTCATCCATATATTCAGTTATTCATCCATATACCCATTTGATCATCCATACATCCATTTATTCATCCATACAGCTCTTATTCATCCATCACACCATTTATTCATCTAGGAGCATGTTATTCATCCAACAATCCTTTATTTGTTCAGGAACTCATTTATTTATCTATAAACTCATTTATTCATTCATGCACACATTTATTCATCCAATAGTCACTTATTTATCCATGTACACCTTTATTCATCCATACACCCATTTTTTCATCTATACATGCATTTGTTCATCTATACACATACTTATTCATCCAACAATTCATTATTCATCCATACACCCATTTGTTCATCCATACACCCATTCGTTCATCCATACACCCATTTGTTCATCCATACACCCATTTGTTCATCCATACACCCATTTGTTCATCCATGCACCCATTTGTTCATCCATGCACCCATTTGTTCATCCATGCATCCATTTGTTCATCCATACACCTATTTGTTCATTCATACACCCCTTATTCATCTATACACCTATTTATTCATCCAACAGTTCATTATTCATCCAACATTTCATTATTCATCCATACACCCATTTGTTCATCCATACACCCTTTATTCATCCATACATCCTTTATTTATCCATACACCCATTTGTTCATCTAAACACCGCTTATTCATCCATACACCCACTTGTTCATCCATACACCCTTCATTCATCCATACATCCTTTATTTATCCATACATCCTTTACTTATCCATACACCCATTTGTTCATCTATACACTCATTTGTTCATCCATATACCCATTTAATGATCCTTATATCTATTTATTCATCAAACCTCCACTTCCTTTTTGAAATGCCCAATTATTCATCCAAATATGAAATTATTCATCCAAATACACAATTATTTGCTCTAAATCCACTTATTAATCTAAACCTCCATTTCTTACAACAAAAAATAGTCAAATTTGACGTAATCTCAAACTACATAAAACTAATAAAGCATATCCTAACCAAAACAATTCTAAAATTCTACATCCTCCATGTCTAGGTAAAACTATGAAGAGAGCTAGAAACCCATTCTAGACTACTTGAACTGGGATAAGGTAACCTACAATAGTCAAAAATGAGGTGCCAATAGTTAGAAGTCAAAAGTCAAAATTCTAGTGTCAGATGTCAGGGAAGCAAGGGAGCCTGCGTTGAACTTGACGTGCATTCCTTTGTATCCAGACCAAAACTACGTGCATTTGCACGAGAGGTGACACACCGTTGTAACCCTTGTGTTAAAACAGTAACCTTGTACCCCCAAGATGCGCTGCATCCACGCTCTTCATTGCTATAGCACTTGCAATTATCAAAAATGGGGGGTAGGTCACTTCAAAACTCAACTCTAAAAATTTCATTTGGATGGAGTACCCATGTAACCCTAAACCCTAAACTCTAGTTTTCTTGATTGGAAAATATTGGCAATTTCATCCATTTTTTGATTTTAGCGTAATGGTAGTAATGTCAATTTAAAGTGAGATTTACGGTAGGAACACCCACAAGCATTAGTGTCCACATATTTGTCACATCTAAAATCTTGGAAAATCTGTGGAAGTAAATAGATGTAATTACAAGAATGTACAACATGTGAACATGAACCACTTGTGTTGGGTGCAATCATGGTTGTCATATTGGACCGCCCCCCAACTCTTGCATGAAGAACATCCTTGTCAATTTTTGTTGAAAATCAACCACCCCTCCAACCATTGTTGCCGCGCATGACCCTTCTTCTGCCACACCCTCAACAACTCACCTCCCCGTCAATGACCCCATTAGTTTGTGCTGCAAGCAATCCCAGGTGAACCATATCTAGATCATGGACGTGCATTGGAGGGACGCTTTCAAAACAACTGAGGAGATGCTAAGGTGGACAAAAATTGCAAGTTTCTATTTCTGCTAAAGGAAGGGGAAGTATTCTTCTTGACTTCCCGGCCATAATGGACTCCCCATCACTGCAATCAGATTATCTATTGCTTAAAAGCCATGGACATGACCCTCTGGAGCTCTTCTTTGGGATGGAAGGACTGCGACTTTGTGGGTAAGATTCAGGGGTATAGTGGTCAAATGTTGTGGTTCTCTTGCTTGCAATAGCTTGTGTTGGAGCGGAGCTTGCGAGCTACGCAAGTGGAGTGCCTAACAAGTGTAACCTTTTGGTCAAGCCTCCTCCCTCAATCTCCCCATGGTGATCAATTGCATAATCCGGGAAGAATGTATTCCACAACAAGGAATTGATCTTTGCACTAAAGCCTCAAGGGTCACCCTTGCTGAAGCACTCACCCCACCCAAGAATGTATTGCATGTGCCTCCAGAAGAGGAAATTTTGCCATTGAGGATTCAACACTCTTGGAGATCAAAAAGTGCAAAGAGGTAGTTGTCTCTCACGCATCCATGCAACATTAGTGAGGTCCAAAATGAAGCATGCCCAAGGTTTAGTTGCACCACAATTTGTCACCAAAGGGTGCAAAATTTACTATACAAACTCCCATGTTGGCAACATCAATTTTGCATCAAATGCTAGCAATGTCGGCATTGCCAAATACATGGTGCACGGATGAAATCCTTGAGTCCTTGCATGCACAGAATTGTAAACACCAACCACTCTCATCCAATGTAGGCAACCCCTTTCAAAAATCATTATTGCACCTTCTCTTGAAAGCACAAAAAACCCTTAATCACACTCCCATGTTACTACCAAATCTGCTCTACCGCAACCTACCTACTACTATCAATAAGCGCTTGGGCCGCGCCACTCTCTTCCATTGAACCACGCCACTCTCTTGCATTGAACGCACCCAACCATTGGTGTGGCGCATCTCTTGTCATTTTACCAAAGAGACGATGCTAGAATAGAGTGGAATCACACGTCAACCCTTGAATACACTCATTCTTCTCCCAAGTTCCCCATTTGGCTCAAAAACATGTACGTTGTATATCTGCCCATGTATAAACAAAAATGGAAGACTAAGAAACAATTTGCAAACCCTGGCAATTGTTGCATATGGTTGAGGGAAGCATTAGTACAAAGTTTTCCAACTCCAAGGCAAAGCACAACATGGGAAGGCCTCCAAATACAAGCAAGACACCTTGTATTGGTCACATGTGCACTTTGTATCCTTTAGGGGTTAATCCACATGAATGAATTTTGTAGTTAGTTCCTAAAAACCCTTCAAGGATTGATACTTGGTAAGAAGGCACTTTCAATATATAGCAATTTTCAACAATTCAATCATGTGATATTTGGAAGGACATATGCATATCATATGCATATTTGGAAATAATCTTAATGACAAAGCAAGTGTGACAAACAAACTATCCAAAGTTCTTATATGATTATCTAAAATAGGCATGATTGCTGCTTACAATAAGTTCAAAATTCATACAAAACATGGAGAGATTTCCAAATGTTCAATGACAAGATAATACATAATGATATGAGTAATTCATTAACAGATAAATATGATTTTTTGAGTTGCATTGAGCATCCTTTTATAATTTCACATAAAGCATTTATGACTCATAAAAATTTCAATTGCAAAATCAATGTCCTCCCAAGCTTATTAAAATACCAATCACTTGAATTCCAAAAACACAAACGTTTGAAAGTTTGAGTCTAGTTTTGTATAATTACCAATTGTCAAAAATCACAATTATTTGGTTGCCACCGAACTCTATAATTATCTTGATCAACTTCAATGAGATAATCTCTCATTTGAGCCCCTAAAAATCCAATTCACAAAACAAATTGGTTACTTGTAACCGTAGACTTAAAAAAACCATGTACTTTTAAAAATGTATTCTCTTAAAAAAAGTTATAATAGAACTTACACACATTTAGAACACATTTTACACAATTTGAGTATAATTTTATCCTTTTATACAGAATTAGAAGGTTTTCTAAGCATACAATACTAGACATTTTTATTTACTAACAAAATAAATAAAAATTGATGAAACTAAAACTTGATAACTTGCAACCAAACATTGAGAAAGTTTAGAATTGAATCTTTGACTTTGTGGTTCAAAGATTCACTTGTTGTTTTCACTACATTACTCATTTTAACAATGCAAATTTTTTTGAACAACAAAGAGATTTTAAAAGAATATGTGCTAGTATCATAGTATGCTAAAGTTAGAATTAAGCTAAATAGGATTTACAAATCTTTGATTCCAAGGATGACCCTAAAAAAAGAAGAACAATGGTACTTGTGAAAAGTACTTGATTTAGAAGATATCTTAGATTTTTGGAATACCAATTTAAGCTTTAATCTGTTTTTTTAAAATTAAAACCTTCTGATTTTTTGAAAGTGATTGATATTCAAATAAATTTAGATTTTTGGTTTTAAGTTACATAATAGCATATTTTGGTATAAAGATTGACCACAATTTTAGAGTTTGATTTTTTGGATTCTAATATTAGAACCAAGCCCTTTTTGTAAATCTTTTAGTTTTCCTTAAAAAATGTCATTAGAATGTAAAAGTCATTTTTTGATTTAATGTATTGTGAATTGAATATGCAATACGTGATATCAAAGTGGATAATGAATTCACTAATTAATTAGATACTCACTTCCAAGAATAGACTCTCTTCGAGATGCTCTAATGTCTACTTCTATAGGGCTCAGGTGCAACCCATTAAAATCTTCTTCATCTTCTTGTATAGTGTTTGATAAAAGGTTTGAGCACAACAATAGAATATCTTCCTGTTAATAAAAGTAAACAAGCTAAAATATTAGGAATCTTGAAATTTATATATCTTTTTTAGTGTATTAAGAAAAGTGAATTTTTTTTGCTATGCATTGCTCTAAAAACAAGCAATAATAAACCAATGAGCCAAATAATGATAGATATTGGTTTATGTACAAATTGGTTAACAAACTCTATTTATTCCAATTATCTCTTTGAATTTTTCACTTTCATAAAAGTAATTTATTCCAAATTTTATAAGATTTTATCAATAGAAAAAGAGGAAATATAAAATCCATCTATTAGTGTAAAGATACAAGTGCCATACAGCACAATTATTAAATTGTAAAAGTAATTCTCTATATTTTTTATCATGAACTACTGAGACTTGAACACCTTACACTTGAGTATTGGTTTAGGATTCTCTACTATGACTTTTTTTGAAGTGTCATTTTTAATACTATGTACTCAAATTGTAAATTCAAAGATATTTTTATGGACATTTCTTTATCATTTGATAAAGTATAAGTCTTTACTCTCCATTCTAGATAATTTCTAGGTTGAACCACTAAGCATTGAATTGGGTTCAGATGCCTTGAATCAAGCATTCCTTTCATGCAAAATGTGATACTTGGAAAATTGTCAAGTGGTGATGTTGTTGTGTCCTGTCATAATAATCACATACAATTGTATGTAAATTCTTTTATCAATAGATGACTTGTTCAAACAAGAATATTTAAATAAAGATAAGCAAGTCCCCTACTACTTAAACATATGTTCCATAATCATTTTAGTAAGTTCATACTAGTTGTTCATAGAAATTTCAACCCAAAATAATCAACTCTACACAATATATAAAACTCAATTAGTTCTTGTGTTTCAAGTGATTTCAAATGCACATTGGATAATTATTTGCACACCAAGCATTAGCAAATAGATAAACATACTTTACAAGGCATTGTCAATGTGCTACTTTATTTTTCATAGGCACTAATAATAGAGAAAAGTAGAATAGTAACAAAAAAAAATTTAGAAAATAAAACCTTACATTTATTGTGGAGTGTATGGAGTTGTATTTCTTAAGTAACATGCGTTACCTCTATAAAGTTGAGCCTAAATGAGCTCAAAAAAGGATAAAATATGTATGAAATCAAGAGCTTCTTCTACCCACCACTACCACTTGTTATGGCCTCCATTTTATGTTGAGACTAACATGAAATCTTTTACATAATTATCCAAATTTTTGTCAATAGCACTTTGAACACCGTTTTATGGCTACCTCATGCAACTGTGCATTAAGGCAATTTACATTTTATGAAGTACTTTTCTTAAAATGTCAAATATAAATAGTTAACATTCTCAATTAACCCCTAAATGCCCAATGTACCAAATTTTAGTGTCCAAAAAATTTCAAGAAACTTTGAAACTATGTGCAAGGCGCAAATTTGAATATTTTTAGTTTTTTTTACTAGAGAAGTTCGGAGTTAAAGGTAGCTTTAGCGTTCAATTTTAGTTTCCTCCATATCTTATTCCAATTTTGTTTTGGTGGAAGCTAAATTGCAAGTATATGTTTTGTATCATGCATAGTGTCACAAAGCCTATGACAAGTTGCCACATTGAGAAAACAGATATCAAGTTGAGAAAAAAGTGAAGATTTCCCATGAGCACTCCCTTGGGTAGCAAGGGCCTGTTTACTGAAATTGTGTCATTCAACAAAATCTAAAAGTACATTTGGACTAATTTCACTTGGAATGTCTTTGTTATAAAAATCAGCACTCATCCACCGCCAAATTTCCTTTCTTTCTTAATTACTAATGATCAATAATTAAAGCTTAAAAACTTATTAACATTAGGGATTTGTGCTTTGACCATTGCGTTGCAAGCTCATTTGTGAAACTGTGGTCATGAAATTGGAAGGGTTGCCATTAGTTTTCAAGCAATGATAAACACTAAAGCATTCTAAGTGGTTGTTTTCCAATTTTGTATCCAAAAGTTACCAGTTTGTTTAAGATGTTTTGGACAGCTCCATAAAAAGAAAGAAATTCCACACTCATCCACATTTAGTCACAAGTATCTTAAAATCTGCATGGCCATTTTGGATTTATTTAGTAGCCCCATCTAGAAGCCTTGAAGTTTAAGATTTTATGGTTATAGTTTTACTTTGGTGTGTAATAATGATCATGCAAGGACAATTTAGAAACTTCAAAACTGCCTTACAGAAACAAGAACAGCACCCTTGGGCATTTAGGAGTTAAATTTGACTTTTGATGAATTGTTGACAATGGATAGTTGAGAAACTTTCTACATTTATTTAATTCTTTGATTATGCCTTCAGTGATATCAACACATATTTATTAAAATTAGATAGATACTCCTTGGCTCATTTTATATGCTCCAATGGCAAGAACAATGTAAAATTTGCCTCTTTTTATTTCCAATTAACCCTCAAAGGAACTTTGTAAAAAGATTGTATAGGTAGTATGGATATTGTATTCACAATGAATATGTAATAACTTTAAAACCATACACCATCTAAATGAAAAATCTTTCTATTGACTTTACAATGTTCACCAATATAAATCTAGGTGTTTATAACTTATTCATATAGCATACACATTAACCCATCAATGCAGAGGCGGATGATTAATTGTCTGTTGGCTTTGAAAAACCATTATGTACAAGAGAAAAAAGTCATTTGTTATTTGATTTTTTTTCAAATGTGATCATAAACACATGGTCCATCATGGAAGGCAAAAATTAATCTCATCAAACACACTCATATTTGTAAAATTGTGACAAGATGTTTATTATCATACTGCCCTTCTTGCAATTTTTATGAGGCCAACATGTATTGCTGACTTTTGTAGCTTTTAGGAACAATAGTACAAGCTAGGCACCTACCAAAGCACTATAGTTCTATAGGGCAAGATAGGCCACGGTTGTAAGTCCAAGGATTAAGGGATAAACATGCTTAGATGTGTTTGGTTTTTACTTGTTTACCATTATTTATTTATAGTTTACATAGCAATGAAAACCAGTAAATGTATAACAACAAGAATTCTTTTAGAAAACATCCAATGGAATATGACTTTGAAGGCATCTAATAGAGCTATTTGCAAGTTTGTGGTTTTCTAAACTTTAACAATTGCTTAAATGGTACATACGATACAATAACTAGCATCAAGAAAGTAGAGCATATGATCTTTACAATTGTTAGGTCCTATTCATCAAAATCTAAAAAGTTGCCTAAAGACCATATGTAGGACAATCTATAATCTTAGCAAATAAAAATATTTGACGATCTTGAAAGTTAAGAAATCATTCCTAGAATTTTGCAATGAAAGATATCTCACTATTGCAAGGCTCTTTTTGCCACTTATTGCCCTTTTAGATGTTTAAGAAATAGTTTGAGATTCCCCAAAAAGTAACTCTTATACATTCTAGAACAAATAAAATTTGTAAGTATGTATGTACCTTGGGGGCCAAATAACATTGTCTGCGATCTGATTCTTGAAAATTCCATTCAGTCTCGATCAAAGTATATCCTTTCTCCTTTGCATGAACATGAAGCTGCTTCCAAATGTTTGACTTACATGTCAATTTGGAATATGTCACAAGACAAAGTGTAACGGTAACATAAAGGCACTTGTAATTTAGGGTTTAGGATTTAGGGTTTAAATTTTTTTATTCTATTTATATCAAATTCATAATAAATAAAGTGAATTGGTAAGGGTACACCCTAGGTTTGATATATGCACACCCCCTAGGAGGTAAATATTAGATTTTTACCATCAAAAAGCTGAATCTAAAAATCTTGAATTTAAATTTGGACTTAGAGACCTTGATTTTTAGTCTAGAATTAGAAATGAGTTTACAATTGAATAACACCCAATGAAAATGCTTAAGCTTTTTGACAAACAAAATCAAAAGTAATATTTTCCTCCTTAGCAAAGCTTTTTCATTAGGTGTTGTTCTATTGTAACCTCCAATATGGTTGTAGACTAAATCAAGGTTTCTGAGTCCAAATCTGAATTCAAAATTACTAGATTCATCTTTTTGATGGTAAAAATCTAAGATTTACCCTCGGGGGTGTGCACATATGAAACCCAGGGTGTGCCCTTATCAGTTCCCCAAATTAATAAACTTTATTATCATTTCAACAAGCTTTGAATCTCATTATATAAAAGATAAAGACAATGAAAGAATGTACTTTCATAGAAACTTCATCATGGAACCAATCATCCAGACGTGTCATCTCGCTTCCGGTATCAAGGGCAAGAGGTAGACCACTTGTTGTAGGAGAGTAATAAGTTTTGCCGTCAAAAATAATATAGCTTAGTGTGGCATAAGTTGCACAATCAAACCTGCACTCTACAAAAAAAATAGCCTTCTTCAATGATGCTTGGACAAGGTCAATGCTCCAAGTGAAGAAAAAAAAGTTGACCATATTCAAGTATTGACAATAAAAAGAGGTTTCATTCAACTAGACCTAAAACATAAAGATAGAAAGGAGATCTTGACATTATCCAAACTTTTCTCTTACAAAAGTGAGCTTATTCAAGCATCACTATAATTTGGGTGAAACATATAATAACAAGAGCTACTTAAAGATTAACTCTTACTGTTTTTTTGACAAGTTTTCACAAAATCTATATAAAAACAATGACTCTTTTCTGAAATTATGAGAAACAATTATAATGTATTGTTTTTCTACTTTTAAAAATGGTTTATAACAACAATTTGAATGGATTCTTGTTTCAATGCTAAACATCAAGAGGACTAATATACAACTTCTAACAAGTCCTTTACATTTTTTTATTAGGATGCTCAAATTGTTGAGTAAGATACCCTTTGACTGAAATTGACCAAGCTTTGAACTAAACATATTGTAATTGATAACATTGAGTAAATTTAAGCTTGATATAAATGAAATTGATGATGTCATTGAATTAAATATTATACCAAAATATCCACAAAAGACTCAATTAAAGACCTCAAAATGTTGCCAATAGCTCCTGATTTTTTTGTGGTATGTTGTAAACCATTTGTAATAAAATATGTTTTCATGATCATGGGAATTACATAGTTTTTTAAATGGAATGAAACCAAAATCAATGGACTAAGTCATAGATCATTCCAAAATATTGTTTCCAAATAACTCACCCTTCAGTGTTTGCTAGCTCAGCCCAACCAAAATGGTTTACACCAAACTTCTCTTGAAAATTAACACCAATAGTAACATAACCAATGTCAATTCTTGACAATAATAGTTGTCTTGACTTTGGTTGTCCTATACAAATCCCAATTCTTCTATTGGTTATAAGCTTTGATTTCATCCATTCACTTATGATTGTACTCTTACAAGTACCCAAACCAATGACTCCATCATCAATACGTGATTTTATTTTTAAAGCAACAGTTTCTTCAGTTATGCACCTGAAAATCCAACAAACATAAAAGGACTTAATTAATTAACTAAAACCATAGCATTGGTTATAAAGCTCAAATGTGAAGCGTATAACAAGTGTCCTTGTTTTGAAATCATTATTTTATAAAAGCAATTTTTAGATCATTAGCATGTTTCCTAAAATACAAGGTCCATCTCTATAATTGATTCCATTAAGGGAATTCCCCATACATGCCACTCATCTTGGATGCTAAATAATATATTTTCAACGTGCTAGGAACCAATATTCTATGAAAAAAATTACAAAAGGTTAACATTGCATATGTAAACAATGATTTATTTTATATAGAAGGCTTGGGATTAACCCCTAAGCATCACAACAAAGGTTTTTGGATCCGGACTTTGATAACACCTTAATCATCAAACTTTGTAATCTTCATATCTGTATGGTGGATTTCTACACAAACTATAGATTTGCACTTGTCAAGAAGTTGCCAACAAATATCTAGGATGGACATTTTAGTTGTTGCTTACACTCCAAGTTATTCCATTTTGTTTAGGATGCTCTCCCAAGCATGATGTTTTGTTTGTGACGCTTAAGGATTAAACATTTGGTGCTTTTAGAAATTTGGGCATGTGACCATACATTTGGACCTTGAACTATTGAAAAGACCAAAAAACCACGACAACCCTAAATAATTTGTATGAAATTTATGGTCCACAAATACATAAAATTGCAAATACAACAAAATAGTCAAGCTTTCTAAATGTTTTCAGAAATAGCATATGATTGTGCATAAAATACCAATGCAAAAACATATTTGGCATGCTGCAAAATCTCAAAACTGAATGATTTTATTTCAAGCATTGCAAAATTGAATAGTGAAATTCTGTGTATATTAATATCATTATGGACAATCTAGTTTTGGTAAAACACATTAATTCAATTAATAGTTAGTTGATAAGTTGAATTGGAAATTTCATAAACACAATGAAATAAAAGCTTCATAATCATGTTGTTCATATCAGTTATGTAACTCTCATTATTTTAGAGATAAAATGATATTTTCTTTGGTCTAATTTACTTTGAGTATTGCAAATTCTTATATTTGTATATGTCACAATTTTGTCTAATTCTAAAATTAGCTCGCAAGCCGTGAGAGGCATAATTTCAGCTTCTAATATTTTCAAGCAAGTTCTAGTACCCAAATATGGCTTTGAATAAATTTGAGGAAATTTGAGGAAATTTGATAATTATAGTGCTCTACATGTCAAAGTTTGTATAATGCAATTTTAATAAATATTGCAAAATTTAATGATTATTCTTGTATGTTATTTTATATCAAATCTCATAGTCGGTACCTAAAATTGTCACTTTATCAAAAAATAAAAACCAATTTTGGTAAGATGCACACATCTTTAGTATATAAGTTTTGAATTGTTTTATTTTTATTACTATGATATGAATCCACAAGATTTATTTTTTTGCACCAACAAATTGCATTAGCAAGAGAACTTCACATATAGCATTGTTGTATGGTATTTGGTATGCACAAATTTCCAAATAGAAAACCAAAAGAATTACAAATGTAACCTAATACAATGTGGTGGGAGTTGACATTACTTAACCCTTTAGAGACCATTGAACCATATTTTGGTGCAACAGAGTGGTTTTTAACCCGTATAGTAAACCACTCAATAATTTGAAAATTGGTCTTGCAAAACACATGTGTGCACAAGAATCTTGCATCCAACTAAACAAATAACAATGGAATTGGGTATGTGAGCTGACAAATAATGATGGTTATACAACACAACCTCAAAATATGCATCCATTTTTGGTCAAAAATGAATCAAAGCAACAATGCAATACCTCAAATATCCAATAATGATTTCATATCTCAATTGCACAATCCAAAAAAAAATTCAAGCTCCCTAAGAAATACGCTCATATAATTTCTCTCTATGGTACTAGATTGTAGTATTTGAAGATCTATTGAAATGGTGTTGTCATTTCATCTCTTAATTTTTCATCCATGGGAGGCCAATTTGTCATTGTTTTCACCAATCATATTCTTCATGGCATTTATCATATTTTCTATAGAATTATTTTTAGATGGTAGCTAAAGTGGGATACTTGACCATTTTTCTCCACTTAGCTACACCTTGTGATTGCTATTTTTATCCATTTTGTGTGAAACTAGTCTCATTGAAAAGGTGTGGAAGTCCACTTTCTAAAAGTATAAGGTTCTTTTCAAGCAAAGCTCACATGAAGCAATAACATCCAAAATTACACAAGCATGAAAACTACAGATTTTTCACTTATGACATACTCAATCATCATAATGTTTCATTTTGAATTGTAGATCTAGTTGAAATCTTCTCAATTTATAATAAGTAAGGTAATCTTTCCATTCATACAATTGGACTATTCAAATTGGGTCCAAATTTGATTGAATTGCACATCTAAGTTCACCACTATTGTTGCTAGTGGATTTTGAGAAAATGGGTATGGTCTTTGGTTAACTTCAGGCTAGAGTTACATACAAATTATGTGTCCTTCCTATTCTATATCTCCTTAAGCTTCATTTCTTTATGAGACAATCACAAATTTTATTTGTCTCACTCTTTTGTGTGTTCTTTAACCCTTTTTCCATTTTTTTCTTTCAAAAGGCACAAAGTTGTCGAAGACATAAATTTGTGTACAAAAAAATGTGAAAGACAAAATTTCACTTTTGGAAGTGGCTGCAAACAAACTTGTTTTTAAACTTTGAGCATTATGATCTTGCAACTACAAAATTTGTTTCTGTTACTCATTTATTGCATCCCGCATTAATAGTGCTAATTTGCACTAATCCAAATAGTATATGAATAATTTGGAAGGCACCTTACAAAAGTAGTTTGTAGTAATTTAGATTAACTCAATAAACTATGGACTACAAAATTTGATTACTACCTCAAAAAGCATGAGTCAAGTGGCCAAACTTTTGAGAAGATATAGCAAGCATGTATCTCAATTGAACAGAGTGTGTGAAAAATGTTCCATTATAGGAAAGGTGTCACCATGTTGTTGCTTGACAAACAACAAAAATTTGTGATCAAAACTTTACTTGGAGGATAAGGGCAAGCAACATATCACACCTTCACACTAACTAGACAAAATTCACCAAAACTAAAGACTAGTGAAGGGGTCTCTCATTTTTCAATGTCTCACACTAAGAAAAATAACTTGTGTAATACCAATTTGTTCTTAAAATGAGGGGTGTATTTAAACAAACTCACCAAAATATCCAATCCTCCAATTAGATCCATCAGAAACTTATTTAGAAAAAGCTGGAGGTTTTAGCCTTGCTTTTGGGCGGAAAAGAGTATTTCAAAAATAGGTTAGGACTCAAAACATTATACCCTAAACAACCAAACAACCATAGGGGATAGTATGTGTGGTGCCGTGTAACTCATTTGCTACCAACAAATAGTTTTAAATTGGAATCTTGACTAGGTCACTAAAATCGCATTGATCTATATATTAACTTCTTTGCTGATCTCAAATATAGTAATTGTGTGGATGCATTCCAAATACAAGAAAAAGACATTGTATTGTACTGCTTGCTACAGCATGCTCACACATTCAAGGGCTAATTTTGAATTGTTGTTAATAGTGTAGAAATTGAAATACATACATAGTGTGTGTGGCAATTACCCAAGTACTCCTTGCCCCTTCACTTCCATTTTGTCTGAGGTTGGCAATGTGAAGCTCTCTTGAATATAAGTACCCTTGTATTCTGACCCGTCTGTATATATAATCCATACTAAGCATTCAAAATTGTGATGAGCATTACATGGTATACCCTGTCCATGATGGGGTTGATGCACGTGGCATAATGTTTGGTCTTTTCCATTACACTTTATTAATTTCATATTCCTCGGCTTAAAGTATCCATGTGGTCCCTACATCATTACAGTTAACATCATTTCCATTGACCCCAAAAGGCCCAAGTTCTTTTTTTTGTAAGAGACATTAAAAACTGCCAGTTTTAGGGGAATGGGTAGAAAGGAAGGAAAAAGTTTGTTTTTGAAATTTAACCATAGAATCTTGCCCTAGATTACAAGAGGTATTTTTGGGAAAAAACTTTAGTTCATTTTAGATAGAGAGGAGTGAGATATTGACACCTAAAGTGAAGAAAATAGTTTTTTCCCTTCTTGCCCAAAAATTTCAGAAGCCTTTGACCACCTTTATAGCAAAAGAATTGCTGTGCACAAAGTTGAGATTTGATTATGCAAGGTAAATTGACCAAGTTAGGTATGTGTAGGAGAAATTTCAAATGAGTTGGAGGTGTATAACATACTTCAAAAAACCTTTAAATGCCAGAAGGTTGTAAATTTTGCAAATACATGAAGCAAAATTGGAGGATTTATGTAAAATTCAGTAGTTCGAATTACATGGATCCAAACAGTGAAAACCAAGATATCCTAACCCACTAGAACTTGGAAAAAGAAATGAAAGAACAAATAACACCATATTTGATAATTTGGGAAAAAGGTGTCATTTTGGGACTTTTGCAGGTTGTACATGATCATGTACAATTGAGCTAGTAGCGTTTTTTTTTGGCACGTGCCCTCACTTGAGAGGAGGAATATGCAAGGGAATAAATCTTAATGGCTTGGAGTGAATCTGATACCTTCAAATTTGATTCATTGTGACTATTCTAGATCAAGGTGAATACAAATGGGACTACTGATATTCCCAAATTAACAAATATGGTGTTAAATACACAAATTGCTCAAAAATGTAAATTACCAAATTTTACAAGAGGCAAAAGGAATGGAGGTAGGGAGTCTCCCAAAAAGAGCCCCTTCCACTCCAAATCCCATTTGCCCAAGTGTCCACATCTTGTGCCCACAGATTGGAGCTCACATTCTTTGGAGTCAAAACTCACTTACAAAAGAGAAGCCTTGCCCAAATTGCCCCTTCTCCCCTAGTTTTGCTGAATTCTTGCACAACTTCTTTGTTAAAAGTTGGAATGAAGAAAAAATTAGATGGCCACAAAGGCATTTGAATTCCCATTTTGTTTGATTAAAGTTTCAAAAAATCACACAAACTAGTTTAGCAGTAGGAACATGCCCAAAATCCCACTTGGCCCCTAATGGGCCACATGGGGCTTTTAGAGGATAACTTGTGAATGGCCAGCTAGTCATAATGTTTGCTCCTCTATAGAGCTCCACAATGATTTGGCAAGTACCCACCAATTATAATGCTATTTTTAAAAATTGTAATAGTCAACATTGCATGATGGCCTCATGAAAATTGCAAGAAGGGCAATATGAGACCTAACACAATGTTTTTGAATTTTCTCACAATTTGGGTTATCCAAAATCATGAGTATATTTGGTGAGGTTGTTTTTTGCATTCCATGATGAATCATGTGTTTATGATCTCTTACAAAAAATTATATGAAAAATGGCATTTTTTTGTTTTGCAGATTTTTTTGTCATGCAATGGATGAAAAACGTCCCCTCAACATGTAAGAATCAAAAGTGCACATGATGTTTACAAAGTGCTCTTATTGTTTCAATAAAAATGTATATGATGCTTTTAAAATACTATCATCTTTGCGAAAGCAAAGCCAAAATTGCCACAGTTGCTAACACATTCACAAATCTTTTATACTTTACATACAAACATATAGTGAGAAAAAAAAGGATTTATTATCTATAAACACAAGAGTAAAAACTAAAAATTAAAAACCTTTGCTTTTAGACCTAGAATCTAGTATTGTTATAAAAGCTAAAAAACATTAATTGTTTAAAATATTTGCACTAGGTCTTTGAAGCCTTGCAAAGAGTTGTTTATGACCTCCATGAAATGCTTTAAAAAGTTTGTATTTTATTTCTTTATTCATTACAGATGTATTGTAAATTCTCATATTAAATACAAGGTATTGCTATTGCCACCCCAATCAGATGTTTTTGCAAGTAACACCACACGTCCACTACTCTCTTCACCAATTTTTTGCTCAATGATTTTTTTCTCATGGAGGTTGACACTATTGGTAAGTCTCAATTATGACAAGATAGTAAGGTTTGACAATAAGTTGCAAGCATGGTCATACAAAACTGAAGAAAACAAATAGACCATAAACCCTCAAAGTAGCATTTTCTAGTTGAACACTCTTTCACTTTGTTCTTTTTACTTTGATACAAGGTCACAAGTTGAGAATGTGCATTGTAGTGGGTTGGCAACACTACAAGAAAAACTATGCGCAATGACACATCCAAATTGACAAAAACATGTCCAAATTGATAGAAAAGTGTCCAAATCAAGGTGACCTAATTGATAGAGAATGTCTTGACACTGCTCCCTTGTAGTGCAAGTTGTGGTGATAATAGAAAATCATTTGAATGACATGTGATGTCACTAACAAAAAGAATGTTAATTGAGATAGCTATAGCAAAAATTGTGGTCACAAGAGCAATACCTACATACAAGCTATAATTTCAATATAGGTGAGTATTGTAATAGTTACTAGTGATATAAGAGAGGGACAAACTAGATTTGTAATATCTGTCTTGCGGCCAGGAAGTTTGCAATACACCTACGTGTCATCACTTGCAGTGTCAATATCAAAATTAAACAACTTTGCTTGGATCCCCAATTTCATCTCAATGTAAAACTTTTCCCTAAGATGCATTTCACAAAGGAGCTCAAATTAGTGAAGATGTCACGAATCAATGTAAGCTACCACTTGTACAATAATTCATTTTAGCAAACGTGACTTTTATGAATAAATAAGTCAAATAAGCAATTTGGATAAATAGGGTGAAATATTGAATTTTTTGTAAGGTGATGCTCTCACCAAGGTCAAGAAATTGTGCACAAGGGCATTTGTTCAAATTTTAGAGTCAATTCACATTACAAGGAAAGGTTATCAAAACTTGTCACTCTCTGGATATACACATGCTCTCAAACATCATCTCAAGCATTTATCATAATAAAAGTACAATAGAAATATGTTTCATTTTCTATAATATGCAAAGGTCTTGAGATTATACTTAGAAGATTTTGTTTTTCCTAAAAGAGATAGAATGAAGGAGGAAACTAGCCAAATTAATTGAGATTTCAACTACCTCTAAAGGGCCATTTATTTCATTTAAACACCAAAATTATTTGTATTAAAATTTCCTTTAACAAACTTTGACTACATTCACAAGCAACGTATTTGCCTTCCATTCCTGGCTGACCAAATTTTGGAATTGTGGTCTTGTCAACTCTTGTTTTTTTGAGCATTAGATATATTCATCAAATTTTGGCCATCATTCTTACACGCAAACGCCTTAGAGTTAATTTTAGAAATTTAATCAACAAATGGCAATGATTTCCATTGTTTTGAGCTCCAACACTATTTTGAGCTTTTAATCTAGAGTAAGCCATAGTTGCCTTGCATAAGTGATGCTACTAAATGAAAAAGCATATTCTACATTAAATGCTTCAAAAACTATAACACTTAATGACTTGATTTTTAATTTTTTAGTTCCAATTGCATACAATGACTTACATTCTAAGTTCATTTCTCTCACTCTTGTTTACAAAAAAGTTTTAGTGAAGTAAGTTTTACCTACTATTGACTCAAACTAAATGTCAACCCTTTCTTTCTAAATAAAAATTTGAACCATGCAATATCCAAATTGATGAGTAGTATATAGGTGACACTTTTGTAGAGCTAGTGACCGTTTTGGAAACTGAATACACATTTTTGATACTATGGAAAAAGGCAACTTTGCAATGGAACAAGTTGTAATATAATTCCTTTCAATTTGCCCGTCTTTTTTATCAATAACATTTTGATGTCATGAACATCTATGTCAAAATGCATGAAATGAATTTTGGATTCATCCAAGTTTCATTTACAATATCCCTCAATACTCACCTTCCAAAATTCACTATTGATTCATTACACCTTCAAAGTTTATACAATTGCTTGCATTTTTCCTCATGAACATATGCCAATGTGCAAAAGTTGTTGTTGTTTCTCTTGCATGTTAGATGGCACCATAAATGTACATGGTGGTACTTTCAACATCATTCAAAATAGGCTTGAGCAATGTCCAAGGAGGTTTTGAGTTTCTTTGAAAAAAATCATACATTTTTCATTTGTGACCAATTTTATTCATTCATACTCACCGTAGTGCTTGTATTAGGAAAATGCACAAATGGCAACCTCTCTTCAATAGCGTCCCTATAATTAGCTAAATAATGGATATGAAGTGGTCTTTTAATGAACCTATGTTATGCATTGAAAGAATAGAAGAAAAAGTGTATTTTATTGCAAAAGCCAATCATATTCCTTGATTTTACCTCATCTCTTTACAAGTTGCAAGTGAACAATTTTTAAGAGACCAATAAGTCACAAATGGGTGCCTATTACAAAAAAACTTAAATTCATCAGTGACTCAATAATGCTTCAAAAAACATGAATAAAATTGTACTATATTTGGCATCTATTTTTTTTGTTTGAAAATTAGACAAAAAAACTTCTTGTTTCAAAAAGCCCATGAAAAGGTAAAGGAGCCCTTAAAGTGTTGCTTTTTGAACAAATTAGTTTATTATACACTACCCAATAGAAAGTACATACTCCCCTTTTAAGGCATTCAAGGAAGTTTGCTTAATACAATACTTAACTGGCATTTTATCCTCAGGTTTTTTGTATGTGATCCTTGTGCAATCATGATCAAGCACATCAACTTTTAATCACTAAAAACCAAAATCCTATTTTTGGCAAAAATTTTGAGTCAAAATCATGGTTTTACAACAAAGTAGATAAGAAAACATTGGCGATGAATTTTTGAGATTTGATTGCATGGATACATTGGAGACATCCATATGCACATACTTCTTTCAAGCAAACATCTCCAAAAAATTTCCAAGAAAATTCTATAAATATTTTAATGTTAGGGTGATCATTACCAAATATAGTACAATATGTATTTCTTCATGAAAGTTATTTTTTGGCATGAGATTTGTACATTGTGACTAAGTTTGTGCCTTTAAACATGATGATATGTTTATTTTGCCAAGAAACTAATTTCTATGTAGAAGTATATGCTTTACAAAATTTGGTCCAAAAATTAAAATATTTGTAAACGATTTTTGGATTTTTTTTGGAAATGTTTGAATGAAATACGGATATGCATATGGATGTCTCTAGCATATCCAAGCAAACAAATCTCAAAAAGTCATTGCCTATGGTTTTGAATCAACTTTCTTGGAAAACCATGATTTTGATCCAAATCAATCTACCAAAAATAGGATTTTGGTTTTTAGTGACTGAAATTTGGTATGCTTGATCATGATTGCACAAGGATCACATACAAAAAAGTTAAGGATTAAATGCTAATTATGTTTTGTGTTAAGCAAATTTCTTTGAATTTTTTGAAAGGGAAGTATGTAGATTTTCTTTAGGGTACTGAACTATTAATAAACATTTTCCACAAATCTAACCCAAATTTTATTGAGTGACTCATACTTCAACCAATTTTTTTGACATTTCAATTGCCTAACTTTCTATAGTTTTTTGGATCTCCTTACTCAATTGGGTTTACACAATTTCCAAAGTTTTTAGAATTATCCAAGCACATAATAGTGAAAGTGGGTTAAGTTAAAGTTGGATGATGCTATTTTGTGAGCAAAAAGCAATGAATTCCTGAGCGATGAGCCAAGATTTGTGAGCAGTAACCAATTTTGAACTCAAAATCAATGGAAAAATATAAAAAAATAGCAAATTTTTTAAGAGATGAATATTTATAATGAACTGTTATAAAGCTTGAACTACAATTTTATAGGTGAACTTAATTATTTTGACAAGAAAATTAGGCTCATGGCTAACCAGTCATGGATCCTTGCTCACAATTTAGCATTTCCCAATCAAAGTCCACTAACCTTAATTCAAACAACGGATGTGATAATATCCTACGTCTCCTATCATTTGCTCCACTGCCTTGATGCCACGTCTCATCTTGGCTTCCATTTAAAAACTGAATGTACTTGTGACTGTACAAGGGAAACACAAGTCCTGACAATGTCCTTGGTGGAAGGTCACTACTTGATACAACTTGTTTGGAGCTCCATACAAAAATGAGGATGGCAGTGCTGAACCCCACAAGGGCAATTACCAATATGAAATTCCGGCCTTCCAACTGTTCAAAGGACGTGGAACTCTGCAAACAAACACGCCATTTGCAAAAAGAAATGAAAAGAAGTAAATTAATAAAAAGTAAAAAAATGACAATTTTAAACAAAAAAACTTGATGGACACGTCTGAAGTTTGCAATAGGGGCAGTCACACCTTCTCCAAAAATGAAACTTCAATGAACAATAAGGGTAGTCACAGCTTCTTGGAGAATGAAAAGAGAATGGAGATTGAAAATCAACTGCATGAAAGCAAGAGCCAACAGGAGCTTGATTTTAGTGAAGATGTTATGACACCCCATTAGTTTGTGATGGAGAACGGAGAATGGAGAATGGATTACTTAGAGAAAGGCAGCACGGCCAGCAATTGGAGGAGCTGAAAGAGCCTGGATGAAGAGTGATTCAAGAGCAGGGAAAATAAATAGGCCATGGTAAAAGTTCACACTCAACTCATTTTCCACTCCATTCTTCACCTCTCGAGGAGAAGAATAGGCCCGTGAGAAGTTTAGCACGCTAAGCATAACAAAAGCTTTGGCAGCCACTAGCAACGCAACACACTTGCATTTTCATTCTCTGCAAGCGGAGAAGACAGTGCCGTGACTACCCCTAATGAGACATGGTGGAGGGAAAATATGGGCAAATGGGAGCACTTCTCCATGAAAGAAGGTGGAACACCCCTTTTGTGAATAGTGTAGAACGGAGAATAGAGAATGGACAATGGACAATGACCAAAGTAAGAAAAGCTAAAGTGTAGGTACAAGGAGTAACTTCCAAGAATAGAAAAGCTATTGCTAAAAATGAAAAAAGAAGAATAAACAAAAACCAAGTAAAATGAAAACAAGATAAAAATGGGTGAAAAATTAGTGTGTGAAGATTTTTACACCTCATTCTTTGCTTCCAAAGGTGAACACAAAAACTTCTCAATTTTCAAAGAATTAACAAGGATGGGTTGCCTTGACCCCATTCTCCAAAGATCAAAAATGGGCAAAGAAGGTGCAACTATTCTCTAATGTTTGTATAGATGCCTCTGAATTTTCAGAAATTGTACAAATATCCTTGGATCATAATTTTCAAGTATTGATTTTGTTGTGCACACCACTTCTTTCATGATCAATGTTGAAGGAGGGAGTGTAATAGAATAAGATAGAAGCAACATGCATAAGTGACTGTTCACAACATAACACACGCTTGAAAATTATGGTCCAAGGATATTTGTGCAATTTTTGGAAAACCAAGGGCATCTATACAAATATTGCAAACTTGAGGGATATCCATCAAGTTTTTCCTCTTTAACAAAGGGTCTGAACTCTGAACCAAGCTTGTCAAAAGTGCTTTGTCAATTTGCCTAAATTATTCTGAAGGATTTCAAGAAATTCTTAAAACCAGTGAATTTGATGTTTTAAAGAAAATGTTTGTTATTTTTCTTGGATGTGATAAAGTTGTTGTAGCTTGTAAAGCTCTTTGATACTTTCAAAATTTTACACCACATGGGGAAGGTAGATTTGGCACTTGGGTGTCAAAATTGTTTACTTCTTGGGTTTGCATGATTGAATGCCTACAATTTGATACTTTTTGAGTCTTGGAGTTATTTGTATAAAAATATATCAAGTGCTAATTTTGGAAAAAGGTGTATTTTGTTGGTATTTGTATTGGAGATTGAGTATTTTGGATGTTTTTTGGAAATTGTGAAGCCAAATTTCTAAAATGTGCTTATGTTTTTAAGAAAAGTGCGTTTGGCATAGGATAAGCAACATAAAAGATGGTAGAAGATTCTCTTCTTTTTCCAAAGGGAGGTATATAGAGAGTTTCCCATGATTTACAAAATAGCTTATGTAGAAGCTGAAGAGCAAATTGTATGACATTGAAGGTGGATAGTAATTTTTTTGCAAAAAAAAATCTTTGAAATGTTTTCTTAGATAATCTAAAGTTAGTAATAACCATATTTTGGATAATACATCAACATTTGTATGAGCTAAAGCACCTCAACAATAAGTGCAAACTTCCATGCTAACCTTGGAATTGGAAAACCTAAAAACAACTCATAAATACGTTTGTCCTTTTGCAAATTTGTTTGTTGTTTATGAGTTTTATGACTCCAAGTGAGCATGGAAGTTTATATTGAATCATGAAATTTGAGAAACATCTGCAATATGCTTTTTTCAAAGAAAAATTTGAGAAAAAGTGCAAAAATATTACCGGAATTGGATCATCATGTTGCCTCCATGGCACTTGCAAATGGCAACCTTGACCTCCTCTCCTCATTACTTACACAATAGGTACAATAGTAATTGTGCATTTGCTGTATGAATATCTTGTTTTGCTAAAATTGGTTTCACCATCTCTTCACATGTGCATTGGAATTAGGCTTAGGGTATGTTTGTAACATCAACATAGCAAATCCAATACACCAAAATAATTGTTGGATTTTGTGTAAACAATTAAAGTTTCATCACAAATTACTCTATATGCTTTCCCACATGTGCCTTGAATTATTGTATTCTTCTTCAAAAATGAAACCCATTGTACCATTATTTAGAGCATTCTTGCTACAAAAGATTCTTGACATCAATGCAAATGGTTCTCTACATTGGTTGTTTGTTCCATATTAGTAAACAATTTTTTTGACATGAACTTCAAAGGCATTATATTAGCATTGCATCTCTGGCTTGCTCTTTTAAATATGATCTTATTCAAACTTCCTCACGTATGGCTTTTCATCAAGAACCAATAGAATGAACCAAATGTAACGAGGACTTTATGTGGTCATATGTTATTGTGGAGGGCTCATGAAGGTCTACTTGTACAAGAATCTTTGTCTCTACAGGTTGAATAATGACACAGTGGCTTTTGTCTTAAGCTTGGCCTTGGAATTTGTAGAGCAATCATTTTAAAAAAAAAAAAAAACTTCTTGGGCTAAAAAGGGCTAAAAAAGGTTTAGTTTTTGTCATGTTTTTTGATAGCTCTAATAAAATGGATAGAATTTTTTTGAGTTTAGCAGAATTTGTGAACACTACTGCAAAGAAATGAGTTGATTTGAGATAATAAATTGAGTGATAAAGAGATTCATAAATAACACAAATTTTGTGTGGTTATATTGTTTCATATGGATTCACTATGGAAGCAAGATAAAGCTAAACTTGTGTTGCATTTTCTCTATTGAAATCAAATACTACCAATGGGATCATGTACCCGCCGTTCCAAAGGAGGGCCATCAAGGGAGAGGATCCTTGCAAAATAGTTAATATTGATTTGTATTCTCCCATCCCATGCCCATGATCCATCCCATCTCATGCCATGACCCATCCCATCTCATGCCCATAGCCCTCCATCCAATGCCGGCAAGTAATGTAGAAAATTTGATTGTAGAAAATTTGGTTATTAATTAGTTTCTCAACTGCCTTACATTCTACTATTTTTACACTTGGCTATACAACTAATGATATAAGACTTTAATAAGAATAGATAGGTTGATAGTTGATCCGTGCACCCGCTGTTCCGGCGGAGGGCAATCTATGTGCTTTGTCTATCTCAAATTGTAAGTGAACAATTGAGCAAAAAAATTAACATGCAGTTTGCATTTTTTGATAACACATAGAATACTATTATAGAAAGAAGTGCTTTCCATGGCCCCCATGGCATGTCTCCTGTTCACATCAAAGAATATTCCATGGGATGATATAAATTCAAACTCGATTTTAGATCTCTACTCCTTTTATCTCAATTTCAAATTCAAGTTAGAAAAAGATTCAAGGTTCCACCAAAGATGTCCTTTCACACCCAACATCCATGTCCATCACTTTGCTCCTTGGCCTACGGTCAATCACAAATTTTATAATCATATGTGAACTACCCAACTAATACAGTCGGCCGTCATTTGCATTCTATTATAGAAATTAGATACAGTTTATTGGATTTTTGAATTAACCACAAGGGAACACTATCAAGTTGGATAGTTTTTGTAGGTTTGGTTGTCTTGATTTGAACATGTTTTTGTCACTTTGGATGATTTTTGTCATTTTGGATACATATAGTCAACTTGGAAGTGTCAATTTGGACTCGATTTCTTGTGATACGGCTTGGAGATATTAAACATGACCAAAATACCTCAACCTTTGAAGAATCCAAAATGTTATTGGCTTGTTATATGAACATCCAAGTTTATTCATGACTATCATGCTCTTGAAACAACCAAACATCAATCAAATTGTAACCTTTTAGTTATTTTTAGTTGTTATTGCTACTAATAGCTTAGATAGTCTATCTACATGTTGTCCTAAAATGGTTCATTTGCCTAAATCTTCTACAGCACATTGTTTTTCTTAAGTTAGATCCTCTAATCTATAAAACTTGAACATTGACTTGCAAAAGCTTTGCGTGTTTGTGCAACTTTGAGTAATAATTTTGTAAGGTGTTATTGGCCCTTGAAGATGCAAATGTTTTTTTTTTTGGATGACAAAAAGACAATTTGTTGGATGTAAGAAGGTCATTCTTCATCCATTTAATCTTTGAATGCCCAACTGTCTTCTTGAGGGACAAATAGATTTTGGACATGTACCTATAGCTAAACTACTTGATGTGATTTTTTGAAACTTTTATTGTAGGTGGAGAATTTCAATACCTACAAGGGGATCTATGTTTTACTTCATTCCGATACTTGAAAAGGAAGTTGTGTAAGAGATTTTAGTACCCAATGAGAATAGGCAACAAGGGAAGCAACTTTCCTTTGTACAATATCCGGAAAGATATTCCTGCTGGTCCTCTTTTGCACTCTTCTTCAATCACTAAATTCAAAGTCTAACAAAATATAACTGACGTTTTATTAATTTGCATCCATTGTACTCTATTCTTATTAGCAATCTCAATCTAGCATATCAAAATTTCAACTCCAAAAAACCAAAAACCAAATTATGGTGAATTGTTTTGTATAATGACCATGGTTTCACAAAGAAAGTGATTGAAAAACATTGGCGATGAATTTTGGAGATTTGATTGCATGGATATGTAGGAAACATCCATATGCACACCTTCCATGGTAAAAGATTACCCCTGAAGTAACAAAATTCTAATTTAGAAAAACTTCAATGCAGCCTAGAGTATGCCCAAATTTTGTAGGATAGACATTTCTTTATAATAATCAAATTCTATTGTTTCACTCATATAATGCGACTAAGTTTGTACTTTTGAACATGATATTATAATTACGTAATGACTAGCTAGTTGAAACACAAAAATATCTGCTCTAAAAAATTTGGGCATATCACAAGTTACATTGAAGTTTTTCTAAATCAGAATTTTGTTACTTAGGGGGTTTTATTTTACCATGGAAAGTGTGCATATGGATGTTTCCTACATATCCATGCAATCAGATCTCCAAAATTCATCACCAATGTTTTTCAATCACTTTCCTTGTGAAACCATGGTTATTATACAAAACAATTCACCATAGTTTTTTGGAGTTGAAATTTTGGTATGCTAGATTGAGGTTGCTAATAAGAATATAATACAATTGATGCAAATTAATAAAATGTCAGTTATGTTTTGTTAGACTTTGAATTTAGTGATTGAAGAAGAGTGCAAAAGAAGAGCGGCAGGAATATCTATCTGGGTATGGTACTTGGGAGTTGACTCCCAAATGGGGCAACTTGCAAGGGTAGAATAATGCAACAAAGTGGGCAGCCAAGGAATGGATATGTGTCAAAACCTGGTGCAGCTGACATGCTAGTGGGGGGACAGCCGGGGCTAGATGGCATGCCACTTTGGCTCAAACCGGCTGCTTTGCAGCTTGACACCATGCCTGGCCTTTTTGCTTGAACTTTGCTCTCGAACCTTGCACATTGTGCTCTTGAACCGTGCGTGAACCGAGCATGGCTTTCCAAAACCGCACAAGTTGAACTGGCTCCCCGCTTTCAATTTTACACCCCCGTGTTTGGGTCCCTTCATTTGTTGTGCTTCCAGGAAACTACTTTGTATTAGGTTCTTCACCTTCCCACGTGCTCTGCAAAGAGGTTTTTTTTTTTTTGTCAAGGTATATTGATTGGCACCCCAAAATGCATGCATGTAAGGAAAAGTTGGCTAAATTTGGAATGAAGTAACAATTTGTGCACATTCATCCAATAAACTTACTGATATAAGCTACCTTCATCCAAACTTTGGCAAGCAAGGAGTTAGGATAAGCAAGGATGTGGCAATTTCATCCACTCTTTCACACTAATTTCTTAGTGTATTGGTTGCTAGAGGTAATCCGAGGTAAGATTTAGGCAAAAAAATTTCAGAAAAAAGAACCTTGCTTTGTAATCTAAAGAAGTCAAGACTACGATGGACATCCTTGTACAAAATATCAAATAGAAAAAACATAAGCAATGATTTTATAAACTAGATTTTTGATGTTAAAACTAGACTTCAAAAGGAATAGTTCAAGAATATAAACTACTAAAAATAGAAATTTAGTTAGGATTTAGGGATGTTCAAAATGAAGGCAACAGCAGGATGTGGTGCCTTTGGCATTTAGGGGTTAAGATAGCATACTTTAGGCTTCATTGCCTTACAATCTAAGTGAAGATATGAAGGAACTATATTTCTTGGCTTTCAAGGCATGACCTACGTGACTTTCTAAATTGCACTATCTAGTTAATCCTTAAATGCCCCATATTAGGCATAGTAGACATTTTGTAAAAGTAATAGGTTTTACTTTGGGATCTCAAATAGCTCACTAGAACTATATTGATATGTATTCCAACTTCTTTGTCAATCTTAAATGTTGTGAGCGTTAGTTGATCTTAAATGTAGTAAAATTCTTTGTTGATATTGACTATAGTAAAAGTGTGGATTCATTACTAGTAAAAGAAACATGTTTCATACTGTACTAGGTGTAGTAGCACGCTCAGATGTTTAAAGGTTAAGCTGGAAATAGATCACTCAAAATAAACTTTCAGTGCAAGTTTATGTGAAGTAATCTACTAATCCCCATAAAACAAGCACTCTTCATTCAAATCATCCTGACATAATTACAATCATAGCCCTAAGATCTTCAAGGCGTGATTACAAAGAAAGAGAAACCATGAAATTGTTCTTTGAGGATTTTTCCAAACTAAAACTAGGCATTGTTGGAAGACAAATGCCTCCAATTCCAAGGGTCAAAATCACAAGAAGCAACAAGTTTAAGGGCTTTTGTAAAAGCAGCTCCTCCAACTACTACTTTGCCATGTTCAAGCAAAGTGTAAGAAACATTTGAACCCTCCAACACTAAATGATACACTACCTTGTTGTCTCTCTCAATTCTATGGTCATACGTGCTCAATTCAACAAAGTGGATGGACAATGAAGAGGGAATAATGTCACAGTTGACGTTTGTTAGATCAAATGTTTTGGCAATGTTTGTGGCATTTTGCAACAGGTCAAATCTCTCATCCTTGGGAGCATTCAAATAATGTTCATTCAAGGCATTAAAAGTGGCATTATGAGGCCTTTGTTGCTAGTTGAACAAGGGCATGTCATGAGACAAAATTTGCTTGAGAAGTGCCTAAAACTCTGTCCAACTTGAGTACAATGACAATTTGCCTTGTAGATCAAGCACAAATAAATCACATCACTATGTTACATATGCGTAAAATGTAGCACTTGCAACTTCACTATCTTAATAACTTTTGTATAACTTATTGTTTAATCATGTGAAGATGAGAACTAGTGTTCTTGTCACTGTGCTAAATTTATGCACCGCTTGAAAAACTAAACCCAGAGGAAACTCACGATTATATCCCAACATTTTGAAAGATCTTGTGAGAAGCTCTTTGTAAACTTGACTGATGCCATTGCAATAACATCATCATCTCCTCTAGCTTGCATCATTTATTATAGACTTGCAATTCCTCATCAAATCAACGTTTGATATGGTATAGCCGCTTAGAAATCACACATTTATAAAAAATACTGAAGGAACTACTAGAGAAAAGATATACCTGCATCTAAAAAGGCGCAATTATATTGGATATGGCGTCCCAATAAGGCAAGTACAACTTTCTATCCAAGAATGGCTGCCAAACACATACCAATGCCACTCTCGTCACCATCAATACCAAAGCAATAGCAAAATAGCATACAATATTTCATCCGAGTACCAAATCTGCAGACTGCACATAAATTTAATTGGACATTCCACATTCCCAATTATTCAAATATTCTTGATAGAGTTCTCAAAACACTAGTAGGTATATATTGTCAAGTGCCAGGTATTGTGCCATCAACCAAATTAGTTCCAGACAATAGAAAAGTTGCTCCATGAATGCCTTCAATCTACACATAAAAGGCCATAGAAGAGAGTCTACCACATTGAGAACTAGAATGTTCTTAATAACAGGACTGTAGCTTGATAAAATATGGACCCGGTGCATTCACTTGTCTACATGGTACACACAAGAGTATTTGTTCATCTTTAATGCAATATGACATGAACTTTGTAGTAACAAGGTGTTTCACATTGGCTACAAGCTAAACTGAAAAAAATCAAGGTCTTGGACATGTTCAACAATGCCTTATCATACACAAACAAAACAAGAGGTTGAAGTCATGAATATACCTTGGCAATCGCCAAGCATATTGGGCACGCCCAATGTGGAATATGTGTATAAAAAACTTCCATGTTACCTCCATCTAGTTGAGGTACATGTATCTAGTTGCAATAAAAAGTTAACTTCATTAGCAATACACTAATGATAACTTCCAAGAAAACATAAAAGGTAAACAAACTGTGCTTATTCACTCCAATCTCTGAAAACCATATAATGTTAGAAGTCTCTCACTGAGAACCATAACCCTTGAATATTATGATTTAAATGTAGCCGCCACCATGACCTAGACTTCATAACAACAACAGCAATGAAGTAGCAGTGATCAAATTCTCATTATATGTGCTATACACCATCAAGCTTATTCACAAGAGCAAGATATGTTTGTCCCCTTTTTAATATTGAAATGTGCTTCTCTAAAGATTTGTTCACAGATATAATCTGATTTCAAATCAAAATACCAATAAAGATGAAATGACAATAGAGTCCTTGGCTAGAATTAAGGACATATTATCAAATTGACTTGTAGCCTCTAAACCAACGGATCTCTTGAATCTAAGAACAATGTGAAAAACTATTGATAAAAAGATAAGATTCTTTACCTTAGCTTTCAAGTGTTTGTGTGGAGTTTGCTTCCAAAGTCTAGGTAGGTCAGTGTTTTCATAAAACACATAAATGAGCCAGCAGTGCAAGTACTTTGAGTATTGTGAGAGACCATCAAGCGCTTCAGTTGCTATGTTCTTACTTCACAAATTAGAACATAAGGCTTGCTTTTGCTAAAGTGAGTATCACTAGTTGTGGTGTTACATTCTTGTAAAATCACCAAACACAAACAATCATCAAAAAATCTACTATTGAAACTTAAAAAGCGCAAGAACTCAAAGACAATTGTTTTTCAAACTCAGCAAGATTGACAATGGGAGCTACAAAAACAAAAAACGTCAATAGCATGGACTTTTGCAAGTTCACCATTTGGAGAAATAGGACCGGATAAGCCCAATAGGAGTCATGGAATACAGGATGTATTGCTAGCTTCCTCATCTTTGCTACTTAATACTATATTCTTCCTTTGGCATTGATACTGGTAATGCTAATGCTTGGTTATATCATCTTGAAAGTCACGTTGATGTCAACTGAGACCACATCAAAAATATTGAGAAGAGTTTTAGAGAATTTTATATAGAAAAAATTGGATTTTTGACTGATGACAAAATGCTGTGAATGTATGATGAAAGATTCTCAACAAAATGCTACACACATATTTGGTACTTTTCAATATGTATCATAGAGATTGCATTATATTTTCGTCTAGAAATATCATTGTACAAATCCTTGATCTAAGAGACACGCTATAGCCATGTTTTAATGAGTCTTGCAAAACACCTTTGCTGATTTGCGCCGTGAAGTGCCTTTAAATTGCTGTTTGTGTCATGGAATGGCTTGTAAATGTTGATACAAGCGACGGAGTGCCTGCTTGTCTGTGTTGCACCGCGGAGTGACTACAACTCTTGGCCAACGCCGCAAGTTGATTTTGAGCGTCAATATGCACCTATGAGTGTCTTTGAATTTTGGAACGCGCCATGGAGTGTCAATATGTGTTGCAATGGGGTGTTGAGTGTCGATATGCGCCTGATGTGGTTCTAGATGTTGATATGCGCCGCAATGGGATGTTGAGTGTCACTACGCGCCGCGGGTTGGTTTTGGATATTGATACGAGCTACTGAGTGTCTGCAACCATGGGTAGATGACGCGAGGTGTTTGGAGAGTGTCTACGAGTCCTACTTGCAATGCAAAGTGGTTGCTAGGTGATTAAGAGTTCGAGTTGTGCCGTGAAATGCTTGTGCAAAGGCAACAACTGCGGTTTGCATTGGGGAGTGCCTTTGGAATGCATGCAAGTATGTAATAACTCACAACACATGACAAAACTTGACTCTGTATTACATAGAACCACAAGTGTTTGTAATTGGGACCAAACTTTAATAAATTGACAAGTTGCGTTGCAGCTACAAACTGCACAACCAAACAAACATTGTTGTTATTCCCTCCGAGCCCTTTCCATTCCTTCCAAGAAAAACCATGATGCGTAACTACATTACCAAAAAAAATGTTGCAAGATATCAAGTTTCAAATAATTTGCTTCCTTTCAAACAATTTGTGATATATTCTAGGTAACAAAATGTCAAATATCCACCATATCAAAGAGGTAGCTTCAAATCATTTTAAAATGCCACATAGGTGCTCTTGATACCTATATTACTGTGAAGAAACCGTTTTGTATTAGATTCATTTGTTAAAAAAAAAGCTAGAGATGCAATTCATGTTTGAATTGGATCACTAAATTGACCCAAGGGTAGAAAGTGACTTGTCATTGTTGGAAGCTTCCTTGACATGTTCACCCTTTGCTCCTGAAGACTTATTTCTGTTTTTTTAGCTATTGAGGAAATATATATCATCATTACTAATAGAATCAATATAGTTGCCAAGGTGACTCAGAAGTGCTACAGGCAAGGCAATAGCATGAAGCAAGGTACTATCATATTGTTCTCATCCTACAAGATCCACTAGATTTAATTTTCCAAAGCGCATATTTACCATAGAGTTGATCACCCACTGCAATCAGTCACATTGCACATTCATGTGTAATCCTATGAACAATACCTCCAAAAAAATGAGATAGTTACAAAGGATCCCAATGCTTTCCAAGATGTCGACATGATCAATATGGATTGCAAGCTGTCACTGCTTTATTTCTAGCATATGTTGCTTCTACAAATGCAAGTGAACACACTATGCAAGCGGCTGCTTTCACTGTTCATGTTTGTAGAAGCAACTTTCCTATTAGCATCTCCCTTAAGGAGCAATAATATCACATCATGTGCATTTGTAAGCAATTTAGAAGAATAGGAGAGGTGGGACATGATCAACAAAGACTGCAATCAACAATATACTTGGGCAAATTGAAAAATAAATGGGAGTTACCGCGGAGTGTAATGCCCTAAAAACACAATATATATTATTCTAAAGCAAATATTAGGTTTTTCTAGCAACACTTTCACTCTTATCATGACTTCTAAGATGGGAGAATGAGTAAATTTTGAATGACAATATACTCCACAAAAACTATTGTGGCAGAATGATGCATGCTAGTATTGCTGCTCGCTATGTTAAATTGAACCATTATTCAGTTAGATATGCAGATTACATATTATCAAGAAAACATATGTACTTGAAGATTTGAAGAAAAGGGCTCCAAGAGACATGTGACTCTCATATTGTGAATTTCTTGAAAAAAACACTTGCAAACATATCGTAGGTGTTTCAATTGTCGGTCTTGCTCTTCCCACGCTTTATTAATTAGCTTGATGAAAGAGTAGATCCTAACACTCCATCTTAAACCACTCAGAAGCAAATGGTAATTTGCCAAATTATGTAAGCAACTTGCTAAAATGGTGTGATGCAAAATTCCTATAGAAATTGCAAGACCATTTGAAAAAGATGAGAATGGAACCAAAATTTGGTTATACAGCTAGCACAACAAATGCATGTTCAAGAATAGTCAAGATTCTAAAAACAACTTACTTTAGTATTTAATATTGAAAACATAGGGAAGATAGAAGAGCAAAGACACATATGGTATACTCAAATGTATAAGATACAAATTGAAGAGATGAGAGTATTCTCAAACCTTTTCATCTATGTATTCTTTCAATCACTCTCCCTTCACCTAAACATATGGGATAACCACGCCTGTGGTCTAATCTTCTCTATGAAGTGCCTCCTATCACATGCTCTCTCTCCAATGCTAAATACCCTACATAGCATATCTCCTTTGGCCTAGAGCAAACTCCTAATGCTCTATTCCAACCTTTCAACACTCCCACTTTGCAAATGGCTGAAGTTTCTAATATTCATAGCTCTTGTCAAACGCTCATATCTATTCCTCGCCAACGCCTTTGTCCTCACATCTGCCAAGATGTTCTAAGTTTGGCAATACTCCAATGTGATGCTTCCTTCTTCACCTTCTCTTTCACAAAATGGTATTGCACCTCAATGTGTTTTGTTTTTGCATGGTGCACTAGATTCTTGGTAAAAGTTATGGCACCTTGATTATCACACAAGATCAAGATATTCTCCATGTCCTCATACTCCACATCCTCCAAGAACTGCCTTAGCCATGTAGCCTCTATTGTACAATAGTTTGCCGCCATGTACTCTGCCTCCTTTGTTGATAAAGCCACCATAGATTGTTTTTTGCTACTCTATGACACCATATCCTCTCCAAGGCTAAATGCATAATCTATGGTGGATTTTTTATTGTTGGCTTTGCCAATCTAATCAGCATTGAAATACCTGATCAAGCATATGTGTCTTCTTAATTGCAACTTCACATGAAAAGTACTCTTGAGGTACCTCATGATTCTCTTCATTGCCATCCAATGACTCCATCTTAGTCACGCCATGTATTGACTCACCGTACTAATGACAAAGGTCAAATTGTCCCTTGTAGTCACCGTGGCATACATCAAAGATCCAACTGCTGATTTATAAGGTATACTTACTATCTTCAAAGCATCCATATCATACTTCTCCATGCTAAGCTTTACAAACTTCACATTGGTGTCCAATGGAGTATCAATGGATTTGCAATTTTCCATGCCAAACCGCTTGAGTACCTCTTTCATATTCTTGGCTTGGCTCATCCTGATGCTCCTTGCACCTTGAGCTCTCGCAAACTCCACTCCAAAGCTGTAGTGCAACTATCCCAAGTCCGTCATCTTGTACTCTGCCTGCAACTTAACTTTCAATGCACCCATGGTCTCTACATTGCTAGTGAAAATATTCAAGTCATTAACATATACAAACACAAGTATCACATGAACTCTCATTTATACAAAATACAAACTATGATCAATTACACTCTTCTCAAAACCAAAATCTAAAAGACTTGCATTAATCTTTAGATAACATGTCTTCGATGTTTGTCTCAGCCTATACAAAAACTTTGTAAACTTGCAAACAAGGTCTTCATAATCACATTGCATAAATCCTTTGAGTTGCTCCATGTAGATGTTTGTCTTTCAAATTGCCGTTGAGGAAGGCCATCTTCACATCCATTTAGTGCATTTCTAAGTACAATGATGCTCTAAAGACCACAACACACCGTATGGTGGTGAACTTGGCCACCAGAGCAAAAATCTTGTAGAAATCTACTCCTTAGCTTAACATATTTTCCTTGCCACCGACCTTGCCTTGTAGCGTACAATCTCCCTCGTGACATCTCTCTTGGTTTTGAACATCCATTTGCATCCCACCGTCTTGCGAGATGTAGGAAAGATGGTCAACTTTTAGGTGTAGTTGGCATGGAAAGAGTGGTATTCTTCTTCCATGGCTGCCTTCCCTTTGCTTGCATTCCGAGACTTCAAAGCCTCTTTAAATATAGTGGGTCATGAACAATGACTACATTAGCATGATCAGAATTGAAAGATGGTTGAAAAAAGATGGGTTTCTTTTACCACTCTTCTGAAGGCTTGCTTACTTTTGCAGATCGCCGCACACCTCTCATATAATGGCTATCTCCCACTTTAGCGCTTGGCGTAATGCCTTGTGCTTTCTTCTTCTTTGTGACCTTTTTGGATTTAAAACCCTCACCACCTTGACTTGCACTTGTATCTTTTATAAGGTCACCAACTCCATCCTCAAACAGATGATCTTTATCATCTCCATTATCATCATTATCATCGTCATATAAGAGTGTTAGAGGTGTGTTTACAACAAGGTCACTACTGCTTCTACTTGGACCCAACTCCAACTCCTTTTGCAAATTTTCATGCTTGTAAAAGGTCACATCACAACATTGAATGATCTTCTTAGACTCCAAACAAATCAGCATAAATGCTTTGGAGCCCTCACAATATCCCAAAAAGAAACACCTCACCGCCTTTGCATCAAACTTGGTCTTCGATGCATCGGAGATCTTGGCATATGTAACACCTCCAAACATCCTAATGTGTGTCACTAACGGCCTTCTTCTATTCCAAGCCTCTTTTGGAGTCTTGCCATTTATCGCACAAGTTGGACATTGATTGCAAATATATAGTACTCTTGCATATATACAAGTTCAGCCCATTCTACCATTCCAAAAACTTAGCATTTTACAAAATAGAATTGGCAATTTTGTATTTTGTATCATTGGCCTATAATTCTTATACAATCTTGATCAAGCATACCAAATTTTGAGTTCAAAAAATCAAAATCCTATTTTTGGTGAATTATTTTAGACAAAATTCATGGTTTTACTTGACAATTGATTAAAAAACTTTAGTGATGAATTTTTTAGATTTGATTGCATGGATATGTAGGAATTATTTGTACGCACATCTTTTCTTTGAATTAAAACCTTCAAAAAATTTCAAAATTCCTTCTATAGAGATTTTAGTATTAGGCCCATCATGACCAAATTTAGTAAAATAGATATCTCCATTCTTTACTTAGATATTAAAATTTGAGTCATACAATGTGGTTAAATTTGCACCTTTGAGCAAAACACAATTGAACGTCCTAAACCCTACCATTGAAGGATGAAGTCATAACCCTAATCCCCTAAATCCAACCTCGAATTGGAAATCCTTTGTGTAGGAAAGCCACTGGAATAAGCTTATTTATTCAAAATTTTGTTCAAGACTAGCAATATGGGTCATAGAAATGATCAGTGGTGCCATGTTTGTAACATGTCCAAAAGTTATTTTTGGAACCACAATATTGCAATGAAACCATAAATACTCCAAACTTGTAAATCAAAATTTTAGACCTACATTGAATTTTGAATGGGCAACCTCATAGATTAAAAATGTACAAAGACATGTGTATCTATATATATATACATATATATGGGGCGACACAAAGATCCATTCCTCACTCAAACCCTTCCTACACAATCAATAGTTCACCAACTTAAAATTTTAATATTACATATCTTAAAAGAAAGTAGATTGATAATGTATTGGTGATAGATTAATGGTGGATTTGTAGTAATTTTAAAAGCATGTCAACTATATTTTGTTACTATATAAGAAAATTGCTTTTAAAACTTTTTTACATTTGATTCATATCAAATTTTACCACATTGTATGCCTCTTTCTATCTACAAGAGGCTTCCTTAAGTTGAGGAAATTTCAAGCTATAAAAGATGGTTCAAAGCTAAAATCATTGTTGGTCAAAAGGTACAAGTTGATGAATATAGCATATTTGATATTGCAAAATTGCACTTGACATGGATTAAAAGGTATGGAGTTGGAAAGGTGTACTCTTCAAATTTTAAAGTATATTTCCATTTTTAAATTTTCAAAATATGTAATTGGTTTTAGATTTGATGAAGAATTGATTGCATGGAAAGGGTTGTAATGGGAATGGATTTTTTTGTTCACATCTATATATATATATATATATATATATATACATGCGAATTGATATGCGTACCACACCTTCTTGACTATTCCACCAAACTTTGAGGTAAATATAAAATTTCTACCATTAGAAAGTTGAATTTGAGAATTTGGAATTCAAATTTGGACTCAAAGACCAAGAGTTTGTCTAGGATCTCAAAAGAAGTTCTAATTGAACAACACTCAATGAAAAAGCTCATCTTTTTTATAAACAAAAGTAAAAGTTGTACTTTTCCTGCAAGCTAAGTTTTTTCATTGGGTGTTGTTCAACTACAATATTTTATTTTGGTTCCGCACAAAATACAAGTCTTGAAGTCCAAATCTGAACTCCAAATTCTCATATTCAGCTTTTTGATGGTAGAAATTAAATATTTATCCAAGGTGGGATAGTCAAGAAGGTATGGTATGCATATCTATTTTCTATATT
>OY987244.1:39926-177438 GCA_963920765.1 Ulota crispa
TATTGTGATGCATGATCTACTTTTTGCAATATTGAATATCTTAGAAGAAAGGAAAACAAGGAAGTTGTTCATTTTTATTGTAAAAAACGTATACTTTTGTGAACCCCGGCATATAATATGAAGTTCAACCTTTGCTTTATGCTCTTACCACTTGAAAAATGTAACGGTAAAATGAAGATTTGTACATCCACATCTTGAAAACTAAAAAATTGAATATTAAATGAATGAAAACAAAGAAACAACATGTAAGTTTGGATATTGCAAAATTTCAAGATAATTACATTGTAGTAGGACCTTTGGTTCATTTAGATATTAATTTTTTATATAGAAAGATACTTATAAAAGTGTTTCAAATATAATGTAACACATGAAGAATAAATATTTATGTATATTTTCATGTCAAACATTTTTTCATTTATAGTTATTTCAAAAAAGCTACTTTTGAGGGCCTATTTACACCATTGACCTAGGCATGTGACTAAGTCATTTTAAATGATATGATTGGATAAAAAAGCTAGCTCGTCCAAAGTTGCAATTCACTACCTCATGGAAAAGGAAATGATCATGGGTAAGAATGGGTGAGAAAGTGACATCATATTCTACATGTCATGAACTAGATAACACATGGTGATTACAAATTGTTTATGTTCAAGCAACCTTGAGAGGTTCTTTGGCAGTATTTTTATTTTAATCAAGCTATTCCAACAATTATGATCAATATGCTTCTATCAATATTTATTGTTGCTTAATATGAAGAATGATGTTTAACCATTTTATTTTTATCATGACATAGTTTTAACTGCTAGAATGTTGTTGTACTACAAAAAATGAATTTTGGTTGCAGGGATTTTTTTCTTATGATAGTAAATACAATTAATGGACACATTCATTAAATTGAGTGAATTTTTGTCAAGTTATATGATATTTCACTATGAATTATATTGGACAAGTGCACCATGACAAAGAAATAATCATTTACTTTGTATTTTCTCTTTGTACAAATGACTATAGCTTTCATAGTCAATTTTGTTATTTTCATAATTATAAGTCTCTTCTTGTATTTTTCAACACTCAAGTTTTGATAATGTATTAAGAAGTGATAAGAAAATTCAGAGGGAGGTAGGACAAAATAAGAAAGAGAAAATGAGAAAATAGTAGAGTAAATAGTTAAACTTCCAAGGAACTTGTCTAAGTTCACTTTGCACTACTGCCATTTACCAATACATGAGAATATTCACTGTTTGGAATTAGTTGGGACTAAAAATACTTGCAAAGACAAAAACAAAGAGTTTGCTCTTGGCCAGTAATGTAGAAAGCTCCTAAGTCAAAAATAATATTTTGTACAACTTGAGGTACAACTACATGGAGAGAAAAAGCAAAAAAACATAAATTATGAACATTACATGTAACTCGATCATCATTAGATGGTCATTCAAAAAGATTTTATTACATGGGAAATGAAAAAAGTTATAAGACTTCTCAAAAAGGTTACATAATGCTACCAATGACTAAATAGAAACTCTACAACAATTACAAAAGAAAAAATTTCTATGTTTTATTATTAATTTTAGAAAAAAAAATTACAAATTTGTCATATAATTTAAATGTGTTGTAAAATCATTAAAATTTTAATAATAGAAGTATAATCAATAAAACACTATTAGATTCTAGTATTTCCAATGATTCAAAATATCTTAGCTAATGAATCAAAGAATTTCAAATACTTTGTTGCTTGGAGTACTAGAATTTGAACTCATGAATCATGATTTCCATCACCTAAAGATGGCACATTGCCAAACTATGTTGTATTCCAATAATTTTTAACATTTGCTAAGAATGTTTGAATTTGTAGTAACTATTATTAACCATCTTACACATTCTCTAACTTCATAAATAGTTAATTCTTCATGTAAATTATTTTATGCTATTTTGTGATGACATGCCATGGTAAAATTGATGAATATGTTGCTCTTAGGAAGCAATACTAATAAAAACACCATATTTGTTATAATGAGAGAATGGGAACCTCTAAAAATAAACATGTTGATTTTGATCAAAATCACCAATTTCCATTAAAATGAGAGTTTTCAGCTTGAATCAAGCTAATTGACATAAAACTTCTTGATTTTAGGTCAAATTTGAAAGGTTTTATGTCAATTCAATTTTGTTTGAGCTGAATTGACCTAAACCCTTTTGTTGAGTTGACTTGATTTTATTTTGAATTTTGGTTAAATTGCCTTTCATTTCACTAAAAAACTCTCATACAAATATGGTTTTTACATGTTAATTAGGATCCAAGTAGCCAGATATTTAAAACATGTTCAATATATCATTTACAAAAAAAATATGTATGTTTGTATTTTTTATATATTGCTATATATAAAAGTGCTAGTAACTTCTATTATTACATACTTTATAAAAATAAAAAAACTAAATTAAGTTCAAATACTCAAATTGTACAAAAATACCATTCTATGAATCTATTTGAAATAAATTGATTAAAAAAAGGTGTTGTGAAAAATCTTCATTTAACTCAATAGAGTTAATATTTTCATTAGAAAGTTTTTAAAAAAAATTAGGTAAGCAAACTCTTCTATCTTATTCAATCAAAACTAAATGGCTTCAAGGTGCTTATCAATACCTATAAGAGGAAAAATGAAATAAATGAAGATGAACCTCCAGAGCAGTCTCAAATCTTAAGTATTGAGTTAGAAAACATTATATTGGATTACCGCTAGAAAACTTTTATCCACAAAACTTTTGACATAGCATGAATAGTAAACATATAGGAGTCAATAGTATTTTGATTGCTCATTTGAATGCAATGATTATTTTAAAGTTAAACAAATATTGGCTACCTATAACTATTTCTAATTGAATTTTAAAGATCACAAATCTTGTTCTCCTAAGTAATGCTATCACTAGTAATAGCCTTCAGTATTAGGTTCTCAGCATAGTTTATAGTTTGGGCATGTAAATTGCAATATTTCTATATATTCAAGAAAATGCGTGCGTTGTATCTAAATTGATTTCAACTAAGGAAAAAAGTGCAACCTTAATTAAGAGATTTGATCTATGCACACCGGTGGGTTGATATTTGCACACCCCCCCTGCCATTAATTTTAGATTTCTACCATCATAAAGCTGAATTTGAAAATTTTGAATTCAAATTTGGATTTAGAGACCATGATGCAGCTTAGAACCATACAAAAAGTTGCAATTCAACAATACCCTATGAAAAAGCTTGAGAAAATCTAAAGTTAATTCCAAAGGGGGTGTGCAAATATCAACCTTGGTGTGCACATATCAATTCCCTTAATTAGTACTTGAGAACTTGTTTGTAAAATAACCTAACTCAAACTAAAATACTTCATAGAGCTCATGTTGAAACAAATCCATACAAGTAATTGACAAGTATGCAATTATTTGTGTTGAATTATAAAGATTAAAAGAAATTAGCTATGCTTGAACAACTTCAATTATAAACTATCATTACAATTCACACCCAAAAAATTTGAGTGAGCATGAAATATCGATTCATTATTGATTTCACTTACTCTATATCCTTTCATTTTTTTAATTGTCTTGCATATAAGCAAATAACTATAATGCGTCTGTCTACAAGTATATTGTAACCAAGCATATAAAGGAAACAATGGTATAGTGGAACTCCTCTAAACTAATGTCTCTTGAACTAGTATCTTGCATGTTCCAGCACTACCCACACTAGTAGAAAACTCCGTCCAAAACAATAGAAAACCAATAGTTTCTAGTTGATTTGGGCACTTGCCCACACTAGTTGACTAATTTAACCGAATTTTGTAAAAAACTAAATACGTCCTGTTTGATTGGACACCATTATCTAAATCTACAAAAAATTTGGAATCTTTTGGAAATCTTTTGGGAATTTTTTGTGAATCTTTAAGAATATTTAAGAATCTTTTAAAAATCATTGAGAATCTTTTCAAGATTTTTAAGAATATTTAAGAATCTTTTCAAGATTTCAAAATGTTTGAGAATCTTTGAGAATCTTTGAGAATCTTTGAGAATCTTTCAGGAATCTTTGAGAATCTTTTGAAATCTTTGGGAATCTTTTCAAGTTTTTTTGGAATCTTTGAGAATGTTTGAGAATATTTGTGAATCTTTGAGAATCTTTGAGAATCTTCTTGGAATATTTGAGAATTCTTTAGAATCTTTGAGAATAGTTTGGAATATTTGAGAATCTTTGGAAATGTTCTAGGAATTTTGAAATTTTTTGAGAATTTTTGAAAATCTTTAAGAATCTTCTTAGAATCTTTGAGCAAGTTTGAGAATCTTTAAGAATCTTTGGAAATCTTTGAGAATCTTTTTGAAAATTCTAAAAATCTTTGAAAATCTTTGAGAAATTTCAAGAACCTTTTTGGAATCTTTGAGAATCTTTTTAAAATCTTTATGAAATTTGTTAAAGTACTTCAAAATATTTATAGAAATTGAATTTCTTAGACTGAATTAGAGTCCTTTAGGAATCTTTTTGTAATTCATCAAAATACTTTGAAATATTTTTAATAAAAAAACTATTACAATAGTTTAGGTTTGTTTTTGAAATCTTTCTAGAATTTTTTTGGACCTCATTAAAATGCTTTGAAGTTTTAAAACATAAAAGAAGTTTTAATAAAAAATAGAATCTTTTAGAAGTTTGAGTGTACATTGACTGGTTTTATTTTCTTTACTTTTCACAATTTGGTTAGATTTAAAATTAGCAGCCTTTAAAGTCAAGTAAAAACATGACCATAATAACAAAAAAATCAATAGAAAATCAACATACTCTTGTTGAAAAGTACCCAAATCAACTTGACCAAATCAGCAGAAAAAATCAACAGTTTTTGGTTGAAATTCTATTGATTTTGTGCTAAATTTTCTACTAGTGCCACCCCTTTCCACTTCATTGTATAAGAAACAACCTCTAGTCCCTAGCATATTAGTTTAGAGGAGTTCTATTGAGTAGTTGAATCGTATAGGTTGTAAATGAACCTATTTGTAAGATTGTTTCTAATTCTATAAGGTACAATGTATTCAATAAATATTGTAAATCTATTTGTGATTGTATAGCCATAAAAATCCAAATTTTAATGCTTTTATTACATAAAAAGCTTAGAAACTAATGGCTAATGTTGTTTAGTTGCATTAAAATAATGGAAATATATATTATAAAACATTTTTGCATAAAAATTTAAATTTACAAATATAGATTTCAAAATAGTATACGTAACCATAAAATTTTATGTTTCAAATTGTTATATACAGCTTTGCAACTAATCATAGTAATGTTTTGTGATGATTAGATTTCAAGTTTATAACAATATACATGTCACTATAAGAGCACTTCAACAACATAATCTGAAAATTAAAAAAAAAACAACATAATACTATGAAATGATAAGTCTTACTTATCAATTGATTAATGAATAGAATTTCATTTCACATAATAATAAACAAAGAAAACTCCTCACTCATTCTTGATACCAGCTGAAAGACAATAAAATAGGAAATAATAAAAACTATAATTACAATGATAATGAAAAATAATTCCTACAAAACTAGATACCTAGACATAAACACTTTTAAAAAACTATCCATTCAAAACTTTGAGTTAAAAAAAGATGTGTTCTTAATTATGTTAAATAAAAAATCAAGAATAAAAATGTACATGTTCACATATTGGCATCACAAATGTAAAATTTGGAATCATGGCTACACCGAGAACTTTTGTAATAGCAATATTTGATTGCAAAACAAGGGCAACTAACAAATCATGTTAGACAAGTTGTCCTCCTTGTCATACCGACAAGGTTATGCCTGCCATTGCCCCCATGCTATTCCCCCATGCCATCTCCTCATGCCATCTGCTGTTAAACTTGTCATTATATTGGTTAAACTTGTACTCTACCCTATTTTAACACATAACTTGTCTTTGGCCAATTGGGTGGAGGACTTTGGCTTCAAACAAAAGTTAATCAAATTCAATTACATAAGTAGAAGATAAATGTAGAGAATATAGAAGCACATGTTTACAAACTTGTATGAAAACAATCTCCATTTAGGATATATTTCCCATCCATTTAGCATCTACATAGCATCCATTTAGAATTCACTTAGCATATACTTAGCATCTACTTAGCATCCTTTTAGCATCCTTTTACCACCCATTTAGCATCCATCTATTTTGCTTTTGTTTGAATTTCACTTTGGTTGAACTTGTTGTCTACTCTTTTTTTAGTTTTTTTAGTTTGGTCTTATTTTGGTTAAACTCTTGCTTTACCCTATTTTTAGGATGAAAGCAAGTTAAAAATGGATTCACCAAACCAACGCACACACCCAATTTTTTGTACAACCCTAATTTACGCAGCCGTTGTGCCAACGGAGGCAACAAAAATATCAAGGTAATAAAGAAATTGTGCAATATCAATCTTATCCCTATGCTTCTTATCCTTGCGCCCCCAATCCCCATGTCCCCTACCACTATGCCTCTTATCTATGTGCCCCATCATCCTTGTGCCCCCTTATCCTTTTGCCCTCTATCCCAGTGCCCTCCTATCTCAGTGCCCTCCTATCCTCGTGCCCTCCTATCCCCGTGCCCCCTTATTCCCATGCTCATTATCTTTGTGCCTCCTATCCATATGCCCTCCTATCCATGTGCCCTCCTAACTCCCATCCAAGTGTCTTCCTATTCCTGTGCCTCCTATCCTTATGCCTCATATCTTTGTATTTCCTATCCCCGTGCCCAATATTTTTGTGCCTCCCTATCCCTATGCATCATATCTTTGTGTTTTGTATTTTTGTGCGCCCTATCCTTGTGCCTTCATATCCCTATGCCACCTATCTCTGTGTACCCTATCTTCAAGGCAACGCATTTTTTTCATGCTCACAACATCACGCACATGTTATACCAAATCTCACAAATTGCATGGGCTTGATTCGATGAAACATGTGGCCCATTTTGTTGATTGTAGCACCATGTCACATTGAAACTTCTTTGTGACCCTCTCAGCGGCTTTGGAGCTCCCTTTAGCTCAATCTGATTGTTATAGAGAAAGTGTTGTGGTGTCACTTCTAGTTAAGTACCACATGAATCATGGAGTTACTCACGATTATTGGCTAAAAAAAATGTAAAAGGTGCAACTTGTTTAACTATTGTTTACTACTACATGCATGGAATGCGACTCATAGTTACACTTGAACTTCTTTATTTTTCATCCAAAATAGCCCAAAGGATTCTTTTATAGATATTGACTAGTTTACATACCTATGGTATCAACAAAGGCAACAAAAATATCCTTACAATAAACAAATGGTGCAAAGGAATCTTATCCCCATGCCCCCTATCATTGTGCTCCCTATCCCAAGCCTCTTATCCCATGTCGACCCCATTCATGCTCTCTTCTATCTCCATGCCCTCCCTATCTTCGGACCCTCTCTATCATGGTGCCCCCTATCCCCATGCCCCCTTCCTATCCATGTCCCCACTATCCCCGTGCCCCTCCATCTTTATGCCCCATGTCCCCATGCCCCCTATCCCCTTGACCTTATCCTTGTGCCCCCTATCACCGTGTTCCTTATCTTTGTGCCTCCAAAAATACAATCTTTTGAGTCACTCATTTTGATTGAGTGAAAGTGTTGTGGTGCAACCTCTAGTGACTTGTTGTTAACTTTTAGTGAAACTGCTCAATCTAATTGGTTGAGAAAAAGTGATATAGTGTAACTTCTGGTGACTTGTTATACTTTATTGTTAACCACCACATGAATCATGGAGCTACTCGCTTTTATTTGCTAAAGGGAATATAAATGGTGCAACTTGTCAATCTATTGTTTACTGCTACATGCATGGAATGCAACTCATAGTTACACTCAAACTCTTTTACTTTTCATCCAAAACAACCCACAGGATTCTTTTATAGATATAGATAGATACATGTAGAGAATATAGAAGCACATGTATGAGAAACTTGTAGTGCTTGGACATAAAATTTGTTATTTATAGAACAACAATTATAAATCTTTTATCTTTTTAGCTACTTTTGTTTTTACATACAAATGATTGAAACAAGTGCAAGTGAACTTTTGAAATTGTAATCACTTCATAGTAAAAGACACATGGAATATCCAAATGTGTTGTACATGACCACTTTCTTAAATATACTAGTTGATTTAAGAGAATACAATCTAAAACCATGGCTATAAACATGCATTCACATAAACATTGTTTTCTTTGAATTTGGTTGTAATGCAAAATTGAGTCAATTTTGACTATATGTATGGTTAGTAGGTACAATTGAAAATCAAATTTGATTTTTGGCTTTAGTGCATGATGCAACTATGATTGCTACTAGTAATTTATAAAGTGATTGATTATTTTTTCTTTCTCAATAAAACATAAGTTTTTGTCAAACTAAAATTAGAAACATTTGACTGATTTAATATTTCTTATGTTTCCCCTTAATAATTGTGAGAGTTTAACAAAATTTCATTGAATATTTGTATTAAACATAATCAATATATTTCATTTTTCCTAATTGGTGAGAAAACTTGCCATAAGGAATTTTGAGCTAATTTCATTATTGCTATTATTAGTGCATTTATTTTCTATTTTTAGTATTATTGCAATTATTTATAGAAAAATACTAACTAGTCTTTCACTAAAGTAACAACATGTCTTTAATTTACAATAACAAATATAAAATTATTTTTTTTAGTTTTTGAAGTTTCTTAACCCTTAAATGACCATTGTCCCTTTGGAAGACAAATGGGATTTTTGGCATGTACTTATGGCTAAACTGCTTTGTGTGATTTTTTGAAACTTTTATGGATGATGGGGAACGCAAAGAGCTATGTCACTATGTGGGCATCTAAATTTGTTGTCATTCCGACATTCATTGAAGAAGCCAAAGATGAATTTATGGAAAACACGGAACTCTGGGCAACCCAAAAACTTCTTTAAAAATTGCATTTATTAAAAATAAAAATATGAAATAGGGTTTCTAGACTTTTATAGATGTGAGAAGCTTTGAATCATTCAATTTTGATTAATGAGATGAAAGTTATGAGTAGTTTTAGTTTACCGGTAGGTGTGGAAAATCTCAAAACCACACCTACCGGCAAACTAAAACTACTCAAAACTTTCATCTCATTAATCAAAATTGAATGATTCAAAGCTTCTCACATCTATATAAGTCTAGAAACCCTATTTCATATTTTTATTTTTAATAAATGCAATTTTTAAAGAAGTTTTTGGGCTGCCCGAAGTTCCGTGTTTTCCATAAATTCATCTTTGGCTTCTTCAGTGAATGTCAGAATGACAAAAAATATAGATGCCCACATTATAACACAGGTCTCTGCATTCCCCATCATCCATAAAAGTTTCAAAAAATCACACAAAGCAATTTAGCCATAGGTACATGCCCAAAAATCCCATTTGTCTCCCAAAGGGATAGCAGTCCTTTAGGAGACATTTTGAAGATATAAAAGATCTAAATTCAATTCATTGTGTCGATAATCAATGGTATAGAAGATTATGAACAAACATGGTTAATATTCTTGTAACAAACCTCTAAAATGACATGTTTGCTCAACCACTATAGAGTGTGGAAAATATTCTTAGCAAAAATTCTCTTGAATCTTACCTTGAACTCTAACTAGCAATCATAACACTATTTTTTTTGCAAAACAAAGGAAATTGCCAAAAACCTTTCTAAATAAGCATTGTGTTTGTCATATTTTGAATGACATAAACTACTATTAGTATCTACATGAATGGAAGTGCACATGTTATAATTATCTAGTTCTATCCAAATTTTCCTTACTTGCTCGCTAGAGATCTTGAAAGTGGTTAATCTTAGCAGAATTGCTACCAAAAATATTCTACAGCTCAAAAACTTATGAACTTTACAATGTTAAATTTGAGTTTTGTTTTTTGTTTTTTTTGCTTCTTAGCACTTAGCAGTGTTTTTAGCCACATGAGCTAAAAGAAAAAAATTAGATTTGGAGTCATTGCAATTTGCAGTACCAGCTGGGTGTTGCTCTAGCAAATATACTTAAAGTTTGTCTTGCCATAGGGATTTGAACTTGCCCCTCTTTGTGTGATGGATGCAAGGATGGATGATATCTTACCAATGGTGCGGGCCTGCGGGGAGGAAAACTTGGCCCAGGCAGGAAACTTAGGCGCGAGGCACAAACTTGGGCTTTGGGCAAGGAGATGGAAAAAAAGTGGTTCACGTTTAAACATCACAGCGAAACCACTGCAATTCCCTTGTGAGCATCACGGGGGAATCATGTAAGCTCCTTGTGACTCTAAAGCCAAAATTATTTTTTAAGATGTACGCAACTAAATGTACAAAAGTAGAAAGTTTATTGTTTGTTTACCAAAGTGGTAGATGCCAAAACAATTGTCCAAACCCCATGGCTTTCTAAACCCATATCTCATGTGATTTATATTCTTTCTACACGTGCGCATAGTCTTTTTTTATTTTTTCAAATGTATTACATTACTTTATTCACTATAGGTACACGTCCTAGACCTTGAACCTCACGTATTTTGGGTATCAACCCCCAAACAATTAGGTTTCTTTTATATCCCTCTTGCCCCATTTTGACTTTTGGAGCTACATGGAGTTACATTGCATTCTCTCATGGATTTGCAAAATGAGACCCTTCTTGTTGATGGTTAACGATCCCTTGAACCTCCCTAAATCCTTGTAATTGAAAACAAGTCACCGCAAGAATGATTGACAATTGAAACAGCGCCCAAGAAAAATGAAAAAGAACCAATGTTTGATCATGTTCATACATGTTTGTTTGAATAATGAAACAAGGGCAACTCAAATATATTCAATGCCTTTTGTGAGATTGCTCATGAACTTGAATCCTTTGTTTACAATTAAATCTAGTTTTCTAATCCATTTGCATCTTGACCATGCCATGGATCTTAATCTCTAAACACAATAAAAAGCATATGCAATGAAAGCATCAATGACCTCCACAACCCATTAAATACTAAACCTCTTAAATGAAAAATTCAAAATGTATAAAGAAACAACAAATATCAAACCAACAAGTGAAGTTTCCTTTTTATTTACAATATTTGGTTGCTTATTCACTATTAACCACAATTCAATAGGTCCAACAAAATGCCTATAAAATTGGCTGAAGTTTTGATGAATATGATACAATGTTCCAAAACCCTTGTAGAGAAGGTCTAGTTCATAAACCCTAGAACACAAATAATTCTAAACTCCAAAATCCTAAAACCCTCTTGAATCCACTAATATGAAAAGATTATTCCATATTTACCAAAAGAGCTAAAAATCCTGCAAAACCTTTGTGCCAACTGTAATACAAAAAATGAAGAAGAGACTAACATATAGGCACCCCTAAACTACAATAGAAGTGGAAAGAACAAATGAGGGTAACGGTCGTTTGTAATATTTCCTAAATACAAGAATTCAACAACCCTAAACCACTAAAAATGTTTCAGATTCCTATTAAATCTTAGTGAACACAACAAACAATGGCTAGATATACGGGCAAAAATTCACATAGTTGGTAGGAGAAAATGGTGTCTAAATTGACAAAAAAAAACATCTGAATTGATGTGTCCAAATCTACAAAAAATGACCAAATTGACATTGTTTCTTTGTAGTGAGTGGTGTTGAGGATTTTGCAATTATAGTAATTTTCTACCTTCCACCCCTTCATTGTTTGCCTAAATCTTTGCAATTTTGGAGAACTAGTTCAAAGTTGGTGAAGGGCCTCAAACCTAAACCTCCTAAACGCCTCTCTCTATGCCCCCCACCTTAAGACCCAACCGCTCTAACAAAAAAGTTGGATACATTCATTTAATGTTGACAAAGAACTTAGAAATTTGGCTTTACCACAATTGCTGAAAACAACATCCTTCATATCCTAGACCTACTTCCTAAAAACAACTGCAATGTTTTAAACACATACACCAAAAATACTTTCATAAACCCTTGAAATAAGTAGTACATAACTCAATCAAAAAGCTCAAAGTCCCCTTGAACATAGGTGAAAATCTTAGTCAAAAGAGCTACAAAAGAGAATTTCCTAAATCTGGAGAATATTCATGTGAAAAAGCCACTAAAAATGCTATTTACAATATGTACATCACTCACATTGTTCTAAACAAAGAGAGGTAATACTTAGGCTCTGGAAAGTGAAAATAGGGAAAATAGATAACCACCCATGTCAGAAAGTAAGATGGCAAAGACGGTGAGAGTATTGGGAATATCCAAGGGAAATGTCAAAACGTGCATTCTTTTGTAAGTGGAGAAAATTTGCGTGCATTCACAAAAGAAGGGTTACACAAATGTGACCCCCTTTGCAAAAGGTGTGACCATGTAAGTCATGAATGCACTACATTCCTATACCTTTAAGCTCCAAGCCGGATCTTGTATCTTTAACCTCTGAAGCACCGAGCACCCTTTTTTGGCAACATAGCAATTTTGGGCAGCTCACCGCCAATGGGGTTTTCTTTTCCTTTATTTTGAATTTTCAAATGCAATGTGTTCTACAAGTAGCTTTAGGGCCCAACAATTTTCATAACTTTTGACTTCATGGTTTAGAAGTTATTGTTTGATATGTTGTTTCCTTTGCTTGGTGGGTAGCAAAAAACTTCCTTAAAAATTGCACTTTTTGAATTTTGTTCTTTGAAATTTGTAATATAGATCTATATATACATGGGGAGCTTTGAATTATTCCATTTTCATCATTGAGGTGAAAGTTGTGAGGAGATTATGTTTGCTGGCAGCAATGGATTCTTTGCTCTAAAACAAACTTGGAAGTCCTTTATGTTACTCAATTTTCAATATTTTAGATGAAGAATAGAACCAATAGATGTAAATTGTTTATCACAACAGTTTGACCATTGGGATTGGATTTTTCATTTCCATGATTTAGTTATTAACAATTTAGTGGGTTGAATCATTTTCTTCTTGCTGCTTATCATTGTTTTTCCATGTGTTTTACAATTCCAAACAATTTGAAAATTTTCAAATGGTTATCCAACTTGATTTGAAGAACAAATCCAACAAATTACAACCATGTTGGATTTTTTTCATACAACATGACCTTGTAAAGTGCAGCTGCCCGGATTTTTGCGAGGACAAAAAATGGCATTTTGTTAGTTCAAACTCAATTATCTAACAATCTACATGACAACAAATTTTGAAACTTTTTCTACACCTTTGGATACTAGTGTATTACAAGACCTTACAGTTAGATGTCTCAAAAAAGTTGTTTTTTCTAAAATTTGATACTTGTACTAGAAATGACAATGTTAGAGCAATTTTGGTGAAGAATCAAGCTCCGCACTTTAGGGGTTAAATAATAATAAGTGGTGGAAGTCCTTAAATTGGTTTGGCACTAGTGTTACTGCACCATGTCAAAAGCAGAGACCCAAAATAAAGGCATCTCTAAACTACAATAAAAGTCAAGACCACAAATCATGAGAGTAAAATTTATTTACCAAATACAAACATATCCTAGAGACTAAACCCAATAATATGGCCAAAACCCTAATCCTTAGCAAACACAATAAACCATGGCTACGTATTTGGAAAAATGCCCTATATATCATTTTATCAAAATCACAATGACTGACACAAATACCACATCTTTGATTGTTGTGCACAATCACCCCAATAGCATAGGTATTTACCAAAATGCAAGCTCATTTACCTAATTTCCTTTTCACCATTAACCCAATGAACAATTATTTACCCAAATCCCCCCATTTATTTGATCAAATGCACACTTATTCACTCGTATGCATAATTTTCCTAGCAAATGCTACTTTATTTGCCCTAAGTGCACGTCTATATACCCAAATGCACAAATAATCATCCAAGTGCATGTTCACCTGCCCATATGCACATGCATGCATCCAAAATACAAATTTATTCATCCACATGCACAGTCATTCATGCATGTATGTACATGGTACCCTAAACCAATCCACTATGTATTCACCTAAATACATGTACATTGATTGAAATATACACACTCCCTTTAGGTCCTCAATTGCAATTCCATTCATTCTAAACCCATAATTCTAGACCATTATGCCCTAAACTAGCTATTCCCAGCAATGTTTTTGGCAAATTAACCCTAAACTTTGATCCCCTAAATTGATATTTAAATACCATTTCTAAATCCCTATCTCTAACCTTCCTTGAAGATCCTAAATCCTCAACCAAAAGTGTTGGATCCTAAACCCTAAAACCATTTCGTATTTAAATAGTTGCATTCATGACAAATGCCCTAAGCCCTCCTTAAAACCATTATAACATTGTAAAAGTGATAGCCATGTTCTAAACTATGAATTACAAAAATAATTTTCCAAAACAAAAAAAAGTAATGTCACAATATATGTTGAGAAAGCTCAAAATTTCCTTTGAGCAGAGGTGGAAAACTAAATCCAAATAACTACGGAAGACAAATCCTAAATGAGGGGAATATTGATATAAATCAACCAAAAAAAGGTTGTTTACAAGGACCATGAAAGTAAAACTATGTCATTGACATCGTTAAAAACAAAGAAAGAGGTAAGAATGCATGAAAGATGAAAAATACAAACTGGAGTAACTATTGTGTTGAGTAGAAGAAAAGCTATGTGCATTCACAAAGGAGGGGTTACACAAATGTGACCCCCTTTGCAAATGGTATGACCTTGTAACCCGTCAATGCAGTGCATTCTTGTAACTTTTAACCCCATGCTAGATTCTATATGTTTAGATAAGAATAAGTTGTGATAAATGCAGAGAAGGTTAATAGCCCGTGTCAAAGAGTAAGATGGTAGAGGTAGTGAGAATACAAGGAACGTCAAGGGGGAATGTCAAAGTATGCGTTCTTTTCTAAGTAGAGAAAAACTAGGTGCATTCACAAAGGAGGGGTTACACAAATGTGACCCCCTTTGCAAAAAGGTGTGACCTTGTAACTTGTGAATGCAGTGCATTTTGTACCTTTAAACCCCAAGCTGGCTTCCATATCTTTCAATGAGAATAAATGGTGGAAGTTTTGTACTTGCTACCACATGGTTGTTATTGAATGTTGGGAGGAAAGTTTGTGAAACCTAAGCTCTGCATTCTAAGGGCTTTCAAGTCCCTTGTTCACCCTAAACTACAAAGCACCCAGACCAGTCTATAGATTTACGTGGCATAATGTACAAAAGTGCAGACTTAAATGTATATTTTGAAAGTGACCCTAAACTTGCTATATCTAAACTAGAACTATTTGTTGTGTAGGAAATACACGTCTAGTAAGCAATGAAGGGATGTGTTAGATGTGCTATCCGTTTTCCCGCATCATCCAAATTCTTTGGCTTGCAGGCCAGGTGGTATGGATTACTGATTTTTTCTACATGCACCCCATGATCTTTCATCCCTCTTTTGAATGTTTTTCCTTATTGTGTAAACTATAGTGCACCAAATGTGCAAATGATTTCTTCTACAACTCCAACTTCCAAATGATTTGGTTTCATTTAAATCTCCATTGCCTGATTTCATTTTTCATAATCCCAAAAAGAGCTTTATTTTCTTGTAAAGTTGAACAACTTCTTTTTCTTTTGCACTTATTGCCCCCCAAAACCTCTTTAAGCGTTATGTATGGGCATGTCCTATACCCTAACAAATCCTATACCTTGAATCCAACAATAACTCTCCAGATTTCTTGAAGACTACATTTCATAATTATTTTTGAAGAGTGGTTGGAGTTCAACTTATAAAAGCATGTGATCAAATTGTACCCTCTTGTAAACCAAACATCCAACAATTCCTAACTTTTTTTGGTGACTTGTGCAATATGAAGGTCCCAATTATGTTTGGATTTTGTTTCCTAAAAGCGAGAATGTGATTATATTAAAATCTCATGAATTCCATACAATGCATTAGTCATCATTAGACAACTTCAAGTTGTTCAATGGTTATAGATTTTATTAGGAATGGTTAGAGTTCTTCTTATGAAAGCATGTGATCAACTTATATTTTTCTTTTATCTTGTAGCATTAGCATTTTTCCAAGTTGAATTGTTGGGATCCAACCATAAGCTCACATTTATTGGACAATAATTGTGTACATAAGTACCTTAGGCCTTCTTTCAAGAGTATACTAAAAAACTCATAAAGGACACACTAAATTTTAAATGGGGGGGAGGAAGAATATAATCAAATAAAAATACAATCAAAAATGCTATTTACAATGAGAATTAAAGAGAAGCTAAATCACTCTCATTGTAGAAAATAAAGAGAGTTAACAATGCCCGGGCAAGGTGAAAATTGCAGAAAAGGTTAACTGCCCGTGTCATAAAGGAAGATGGCAGAGACGATGAGAGTACATGGAATGTTACGGGGAAATGTCAAAGCGTGGGTTCCTTTGTTAGTGGGAGAAAAACTACGTGCATTCACAAAGGAAGGGTTATATAAATGTGACCCCTTTTGCAAAAAGGTGTGACCTTGTAACCTGTGAATGCAATGCATTCTTGTACCTTCAAACCCCAAACCGGATCCCGTATCTTTGCATAAGAATAAATACTGCACATTGTCAAAAACTTATAACTCCAAAATCTTGCACTCCAAAGGCTTCCAAGTCCTTTTTCTATTCTAAAAAGCAAAACACCCAAATCAGTATAAAGATTTGCATGGCTAAATGTAAAAGATTACAAGTTTTGTTGTTTGTTTTTTGAAAGTGGCCCAAAACTACCTATTTGCCAAAACAAAATTGATTGTAAACCATCACATGCTTTATCTTGAAGGAAGCAATGTTAGACTTGAAACCCATTTTCCAACTTTATCTTGAACTTGCGACCTAGAGGCTGATAGTTATATGTTGTTGATCTTCCCTAAACCATATCCCTTTGGTTGACGTCCATTTCTTTTTTGCATGCTCTATCTTATTACATACAATACTGCCATTGCAATGGTATTTTATCTCTTTCCTTTAAACATTAATGCTTTTTAAAAATTTGTGAACTGGGAGCTGATCCCAAATCTTGCCCAAGTGCTACATGCTATGTACACAAAAAATTACCTAGAATCCTAAATTCCGAGACAGAAACATTGTGAATAATCAATTATTAATCCACACTCAAACTCATTCACCTAAATGCATAGGTGCCCACCCAAAATGCAAGCTTGTATATACAAATGCCTATTTATCCAACAAGTGTGAACTCATTCATTGTAAATTGCAAATTTGGTCATGCAGATGCACACCCTTTCATCCATATCCTAAGCCCTATCGATCAAAGTACTAGTCCATTGACCTCGAATGCATGTTTTTTTACCCAATTGTTCAATAATTCATACATGTGCATGTTCATTTGCTCACATGTACATTTATACATCACATGCACACTCAATGATGCATATGTGAACATAATCATCAACCCACCTTCCCTATGTATGTATTCAATGTACATATACTCATTCTAATATCTGCAATTTTTGCCCAAATGAAATTATATCTCCCTTTACACCGTTAGTTGCAATTTCATATATTGATAATCCTAATACTCAATCCCAAATTTCCCCCTAAGCACTTCACTTCCTAAATTAAGAATTTTAGGGGATGCTAGCAAATTGACTCCTACATCCAAAAACATAAAAAATGATATTTTTCAAACCACCTCTACATTCCTCCCTAAACCCTCTTCTTCTCCACCTTAAGGCCCTAAACCCTAGAAGTCATACATTTATTCAAATGAAAAGAACCAAGTTGTTCAAAAAATGGCTACATGGCAAATGCAAAAAAATCCACCCTAAGCCCTAAACCTTGCTACATTACAAAAGTAATAGCATTGTCCTAAATCAAGAACAATGGTAATAGTTATAAGACCCAAAAAATTTATGGTGCAATAATCCAATTAAAAAGCTTAAAGTCCCTAGTATGGGGCACAGTTAGAAAAATCAATCGAAAAAGCTATGAAAGAGAATTCCTAAACAAAGGAATGTTCATAAAAAAAAGGCAACTGAAAATGCCATTTAGAATAAGAATCAATGAGAAACTAATTCTCTCTCACCATCAAAAGAGAGAGAGAGGAAAGAATGTTTGAGAAAGTTGAGAAATGCATATAAGGTTAATTGTTGTGACAGAGAGTCAGAGTCAGATGGTAGAGACGGTGAGAATACAAGGAATGTCAGGGGAGAATGTCAAAGCGTGCATTCCTTTGTGAGTAAGGAATACACTATGTGCATTCACAAAAAAGGGGTTACACAAATGTGACCCCTTTTGCAAAAAGGTGTGATCTTGTAACCCATGAATGCATTGCATTTTTGTACTTCTGAACCCTAAGGCAAAATTCCGTATCTTTGAATGAGAATAAGTGGTGGAAGTTTTTAAAATGCAATGGTATAAGTGTTACCGCGCATTGTCAAAAGACTGTAAGCTCTAAACTTTGCTCCTAAAGGGCCTTCAAGTTACTTGTTCACCCCAAATTGCGAAGGACTCTAAACCCTAAACCAATCTAAAGATTAACGGGATGAAATGTACAAGAGTAGAGAGTTTATTGTTTGCATCCAAAATACTGTATGTTAAAACTATATTTTCTCCATACCATTATGTGTTTTTGAAGCAAAAAGGGGATGCTAAACGAGTGATCTATTCTCCATGTCATCCAAACCCCATGGCAAGTGGCCGCATTTCAAGGCCCTTTAATTCTTTCTACATGCGAGCATAGTATTTTATTCCTTTTCTAAATGTATTATCTTACTTTATACACTAAAACCACACATGTCAATGATTTTTTCTACAAGTATATTGGATATTCCCCCAAACAATTAGGTTTCTTTTATATCCCTCTTGTCTCATTTCAAATATTGGGATGGCATAGAGTTGCGTTGCCTCATGGATTTGCAAAATGTTTTTTTGTTGTTGTTGGTTTTACTGATCCCTTCCACCTCCTTGAACCTCCATAATTAAGAGTTAGGTCACCCTAGGAATGACTGGCAATTGAGATAAAGCCAAAAATAAAAATAAAAAAAATAAATTGAAATTTGATAGTGTTGATACATATTTGTTTGGGTGTAAAAATAGAGGCAATACAAATACCTTTAATGCCTTTTGTGAGATTGATTGCACATGAAATTGAATTTGACTGAAGGACTATTCTTTAAAGTAGGTACGGCACCTTGAATCTTTGACTTGTTTCTTCCAAGGCCAATTTTCACCCTCATTTCTAATTGAACCCAATTTGCTAATCCAATTGCATTACAACCACGCCATAAACGATGAGCTCTAAACACAAGAAAAAAAGAGTTATGATGAAAGCAACAATGACCATCTCAACCCATAAATCCCTAGATATCTAAATGAAAAGGTCAAAATTGAAAAATCAACAAATATCAAACCAACAAGTGCAGTTAACTTTGTAATTGCAATATTTACCCTTCACTGCTTGCCTTGACTTTGCAATTTTGGGGAGCTAGTTCAAAGTTGGTGAAGGGTTTTGAACCTAACTAAACCTCCTAACGCCTTATACTACGCCCTCCTATCTTAAGATCCTAGCTCTAGTAGAAGTGATGGATACATTCATTTAAAATTGACCAAGTACTTAAAAACATGGCTATAAGTATAATGCAAAAAAACCCTCTTCAAAACCCTAGTTTCATTTAAAAATAGTTGCAATGTCCTAAATACTATACACTTTAAATAGTCTCTAAATCCAAAAAATGAACAATACAATAATCACTCAAAAAATTTCATAGTTCCTTTGGGTACAACTAGAATGCTTAGTCAAAATAGCTACAAATGAGAATTCCTTAGAATAGGGGAATATTGGTATGTAGAAAAGCAAATGGAAATCCTATTTACATGAAAAACAAAAGAGGAACTAAATCACTAACACTATTAAAAACGAAGAAAGGTAAAATTTAAGCTTTGAAGGTAAAAAAAAATGAAGCATGGTGAATGCCGCATTAGAGAGTTAGATTGCGAAGATGATAACAATACATAGAATGGCAAGAGTAAATGTCAAAACATGCATTCCTTTGTGAGCAGGGAAAAATTATGTGCATTCACAGAGGAGGGGTTACACAAATGTGACCTCCTTTGCAAAAAGGTGTGACCTTGTAACCCACAAATGCATTGCATTTCTGTACCTCTGAACTGTAGGGCTGGATTCTATTTAAATAAGAATATGAAGTGGAAGTTTCTAATATTGCAATTATATGAGAGTGTTATTGCACATTGTTAGAAATCCGTAACTTCAAAACCCTGCACCCCAAAGGCTTTTAAGCCCTATGTTTACTATGAAAAGCAAAGCACTTTAAGACTAAATTTAAAGATTTACATGGCTAAAATTTGAAGGAATACAAGTTTTGTTGTTTATTTTCTAAATTGGCCCAAATTTTGCTATAGATGCTTGAACAACAATCATTGTAAGCTTATACAGTCATATCAGTGCATTATCCTACACCACTAAACCCTTCTAGTTCTATAGAAGAGTTTATGAAAATGAGTTGAGCAATTTATATGAACCCACGTACTCATAAAATAAATAAATAAATATACAAATCACTTATATGTTCTCTAGCTATGCTTTGTATGCAAATATCTTTAGACCCAATTTTATGCATTCTATCAACACTATATATCAAAAAACCATATAAGGAAGGGAATCTTTATTTCTTTGAAAGAATGTGCAAATTAGAAAGCATCCTACATTTGACAACCAACTTTGAAATATCAAACAATGTCAAAAAGATGATCTAAAACCAAGTTGGAGTTCATATTAAATCCAAAACCCCTTATAACACTAGTTTCCCCAAAAACACCACTACATTTTATTTTCTTGCTTATTTGTCAATTGTAACCACATGCTTTTTTTCAAAAGGTAGGTGCACAAAACTTGCCTTCCTATAAACAACACAACAAAGCATATCCATTTGTTCCCTTGTTCAAACGGCAAATCAACATACATGGTTTAGGAACTAAACACAATCTAGACTGTTTTCATGTGGAGGCACCCTAAACCCTCAATCCTAAATCCCTAAAATGGACAAAATATTTATCCCCTAGTCCCCAACTATTTAAGCATTGTTCGCAATCTCTTAGTCATTGCAAAACAAAACCATTCCTAAACTTTAAATACATTATGATACTAGTTATAATATATTCCACCCTTAATTGTTTGTAATAAGTCCGTGGTCATTGCCTTGGCATCCTAAATGCTCTTGAAGCATTGCTACAAGGAGATACAATTCAAACTCCAGATGGTGTTATATTTGACAATGCAACTCAAAGGTAAATATTACTAATATTTGTGGATAAAATGGTCAAAGCATTATAAAAATCAGAACTACTAGTGGTTTAGACTTTAGAGTTATGACTAACTTTATTATTGATTATTGACTGCATTTGGCATTGATGCGTAGCATGAGCTTTTGATGTTCCTAAAGTTGGTTTGTAAATACGGTTGAGTTTGTTTAGTAACATCTTTGTAGTATTGTGGCAAAGGAGATATTTGTTACTGCCTTTACTTAATAGATGGAAAATTGGGTGTCTCCTGAATCCTAGAATTTGGTCCTTCTAACTCTTAATCCAAAGTCAGATTATAGTTATCAATGCTCTTGGTCTTACATTTGCTTAAAAGCACCACGTAACTTATAGTTCCAAATATTCTTAGCTTAAATCCCAAAAAGAGTCCTTGAAATATTCATAACTCTTAATCCCCTTTTCAAAATTTCGTTCTCAATAAATTCCCACAATTGAATAATAATCCACTTTTATGGATTATTGTGTTAGTATAGATGGAGTCTCAAAACTCCATTAACGCCAATGTTTGTGCAAGTGGACAATTCATGGTTGATCCCAAAGTGTATGAATGTGAACCCCCAAAAAATGCTTTCCTAAACCCAAGAAACCCTGAATCGCTGTCTCTTTTTAATTTTTTTGAAAAAAACTAGCATCCTTCTTCAAAAAATTTATTGTTTACAACCTAAAAACACTAGCGTTAAATAGAGGTTACAAGGTTCCAATGTATGATGTACAGGTTTGCACTCCTAAGAGCTTAATTCACCATTGTGGTCATGATTTCTAATTTTGATTATGTTTGTCAATGTATTCCAAAGGAATACCCTTGTCAAAACACCATGATGGAGTTTTCTTGGTAGTGAGTATTGTATGATTTTGCCATGAGGATTGTATGGAGTTTGTCAATTACTTACCTTCTTACAGATATCAAATTAGCATAAGTTCTAAATGAATCCATGGAAGTTGCATTCAAAAACCATTCAAACAAAAAATATTTACCACAAAGATCAACCAGGCAACAAATGATTATAATGAATAGCAACTACATTTGAATGTGTATACCAATAAGAATTAAAAAATGTTGTTGTTGGACTTCAATTTTATTACAGGCTATCTAATCAAATCATCAGCTTCTCTCCCTTTTTTGTATTTGTACATACATAAATGTCTCTCTCTAAACCCCTTAAACCCTATACCACATGATTTTTTGATATCCTTTAGTTGTCTTCAAAGTAGTTAAGTGTACTTGCTATGTGCTAGTACTTTCAATATGAATTTGTTTATTTGGAATTGTTTAACATGTTCCTTGAAAATTGGATGAATGTCCTAGTATTATGAGTACAATACTAGTGCATGACGTTATAGTTTGTTTGTGAAGCCTTTGTTGAGGTATTGATATCCATTTTTTTAAATTTGGATTTTAAACAACAGTGTCATTTTGAAAGAATTTTAACATAGTTTTGAACATATGAACTCTTAAACACTGAATCCATCGTTCTTTGGTTGTTGCACTTTATTGTGGAATGCCTCACAAGCAAGAAAATGATTATGTACAAAACCAAACACAAATTTCAAATAGGAAGGCAACCTACCTTTTCATCCTAAATCAAATCATTCCCATCCAAGCTAAACTCTACCAAAAATAATTTTCTAAAAAGACACATTTTGGTGTTCACCAATGTTGTAAAAATTACTATTTTGGAAAACTAATGATGTTTTTCCTATTAAAAATAGGGCATATTTGTATTTTGAAATAGAATGTCCATTTTTGACCAGCCTTGCTACCTTTTGAGTCTCATGAATAAAACTTAAAATTTTGATGAATATGAAATGGTAAATGCTTCTAAATTCATTTTAAAAAAGTCCAAAGCATTTTTTTGAATGTTTGACTGCCTAGAAAATTGCTAAAGATCATGACTCATGTTTTGTCTTGTAAGACTCACTTCATGAAAGGAAGAAGAAAATCATTTTATAATGCCTCTAAATCCGGAAACCTCATAGTACGTGCATGACATGCACGTATTATAGTGACCAAAACACAAGTAACCTATTTAAATCACAAGAAATTTGGACAAGTGTGGAAACATGGCCATATCAATACCAAAAGTTTCAATCAATAAAATAACCATTTTATCATTTCAAAAACAAACAAACAATTAATAAATCTAGACAAAGATATTACTAACAATACATTATCTAAGGTTGTTTGATGCTTCAAACAAAAAACCATCCATAAATCCAAACAAGTGTTCCATGTCCCCTTGCAATGATTCAACAAAGAAGAATTAAATCTCAAACTTTGCATCACCATGCATCATTGCTATAGGTGCACAGAAAGTTCAAAAAAAAGTGGCTCCTTCCACAAGCACTCCACGCCCAATAACTTTTTGGAATCAACCCTAAACCTGACCCTCAAAAGACACTCCTAACCCTAGAAATCATATTGTGAATCCAACCTCAAATCCCAAACAAGTGCTCCACGCCCCCTCAAAATGACTCTGCTACTCGGAATCAAAGTCTCAATTCCTTAGCATTGTCATGCATTCAAGTGGGTGCACTTCAAGTTTTAGAATCATGGCAAATATCACAAATGCCCTGGCCCTAATCCCTTGACCATAATTCCAAGCAAGTGCACCACATCTCCTTGGAATGATTCAGCAAGGCAGAACTAAATCTCAAACCTCTGCGTCATCATGCATCAAGGTAGGTGCCCTGCAAGCTCAAAAAGTAGGGCAGATTTCAGGAGCCCAAGACAATCAAGTCTACAATTAGGTTCACAATCATTGCAACATTACCACCATGTGGCAGAAAACCTTAAACTAGTCTCTAAACTTGACCCCAGCTCAAACCTTGCTAGGAACAACCTTTACACATGAACATCACAAATTCATTGCTTGAAAACAAATACCCCCTTAGACAAGAAAATCAACTACTTTTGACATGTACCCTAAATATGAGCAGTAGCACTATGAACCCTTAAATTTGTAAACATGACAAACCCACCTAGAAAGCTCTAAACCCAAAATCCATCCCATGACCTAGAATCAAACTTTATCTTAAAATTCAATTGTGGCTGGAAGATATCAAGCCCAAATTTGAACAAACCCGTTTGAAACAAGAATACATTGAGCAATCAATGACATTGACCCTTACCCAAACAATCCAAAAATCAATACAAGATGGTCTATCCTAAACCTCATAGATTATGCTTCACTATGTCTACATTGTCTCCACAAAGACACAAAACCTTGATTTGACTACCAGCTCAAGCATTAGTGCTATAAAAGTATGCATGTTAGCATCCTAGGTTATGACACTTGTGTGGTTAGACCCTTGGACTCCAAAGTCATAGAGGCTATAATTAGCAAGAACTAGATTGTCTTACTTCTCAAGTAAGATATACCCTACCCGCAAGTTCTTGTGCACCACCGTGATGGGTTCCAAAAGGCCACCATAGAGGTGTGTCAATCTTGCAAGAAAACTTCCATAGATTTATAATGTAGTGTTTGGTCCTAGTTTGAAAGTTCTCCACATCAAAATAAAGAAACTTTAGGATTTCAAAATGACCTTACCTTCCATGGTGCCACAAATGATGTTGTCTTGCATGCCTTGTGTCATAGAATTGTTGCTACTGCCATGGAGATGGTGGTCTACAGAACTATTGGCCACAAAAACATACGTCAAGTTCCGAGCTCCTTTTGAAAGAGCAAAACTCCAAGAACTTGATAAGATTTTCAAGCTTGATGTGCGTGAGCGCTTCTAGTACCCAAAGAAATGTTCTGCATCCACCGCATCAATACCCAAGATCCAAGTTACAAACATTCCATTGACAATGAATAGCAGACATTGTCACTAACACTTTCTCTTTCCATGGAAGAGAAACTGTGAGCAACACTGTCAATATATACCCAAAGCCCAACATCCTCCCATGGAATATCAAGGATTGCCATTGTCTCTATCCACTGATCATAGCAAAGAGTATTGCACCATAGAGAACTTCAACCAGAAGAGTGAGCTCAACTGTAAAGAAGCCCGAAATGTTGTAAACCTAAATTGAGAATCAAGAGCATACCTAAATCGTCTTGGACTTCATTGCTAGCAACAATTTGTCAATGAAAAAGAAGTACGCAATAGCTAGACCACGTACTTTGTTGCAGCCACAAACCTTGTGCTTCCACAAAACCGCTCTGGCCTCTCGTCCATGAATTACTCTAAACCACTTATTCTCAACCCCTAACCCTAAATTGAAGTACTCCATAGGCTAGTGCACCCTAAACAACAGCCCGTTATCAGGCAGAGGAGCAACAATGAAATGTAAATAGTCTTAAAAGAAAGACAACGGGTATGAGAGACAAATAAGAAAGTCCATTGCAGCACTTAGTGATGCAATATGTAACTCTCAATGCTTCAATAAGCGGCCCTTTCCATCCCTTGCCCTTGTTGTCTTCTTTCTACCGTCAACCCTCCTTCCATCCCCTTTCTATTGTCATCATCTCTCAGCCATCACAACTAAGTTGCTGGCAGACGGAGAGCAAGCTAGGGTTTCAAGAAAGGAGAGCAAAAGGCGAGCGGGTTGTGGCTCATGGCTTGTTGGAGGGGTGGCCCTAGACCCTAATGCAGTGGAGTTTGTAATTGGATCCAATGCACGGTCCCCTTTTTAAACTTAAGAAACTTGCAAATCAATTTGGTCAGTGATCGGAAACTAAAATGAAGAGCCCTAGACCTTGGTTTCTGATGGAAGGGAGAGCATTCACTAGCTTCTCATCTAAGAGAAGCTTGGGTTTCTAGTTCTTGGAAAAGATCAAATGGATCCTTTAATTAAATGGAGGCTCAAAGAGGTCTTCAAGTCCCTACTTCTTGAGGCTATTTTTTATATTTTTGGGAGATTGTTTTGATGTTTTTGAATTGTCCTAGTACCCCATTGACACAAAACGGTCTTGTAAAATCTTGAAATTTGAGGCTTCTAGATGGTACTACTAAAAAGAAATCAAAATGGCCAAGTGAATTCTAAGACATTTTGGGGTTCATTGTAGATGAGTATGGAATGTTTTGCTCTTTTTGGACCCACCCTATAGTAAACCCTTCTAATGCTAGTTTGCAACTTGTTGAGATGGATAGGAAAAAATAGTAAGTAAAATGATTGAAAACACTACATTGTCAAGGATTTGTACCCTATAATGAGAAATGTCAATTCCAATGGATTTTGTGTTGTAATAAAAATTCAACATCCTTGACTTTTTTTTCCAAAACATTGAAAATTAAGTGTTTTTTGTTTTGATTTTTCCCAATGATTCTCAACTCAACTTTCCACCACATAGATATAGAATTCCAAACTTTGCGGTGCAAGAAAAATAAATTAAAATAGTTCAAAGTTAAATAATCTAATCAAGCAAGGTGCAAAAAATAGTTGCTTTTTACAATTTAAATGCAAACATCTTCCAATTTGTGCAGTCAAAGTTCTTGAGTTTTGGACGACACATTCTTATACTAGTCTAGTACAAGATCTTACGATCAAATATGCAAATATACCAATTTTCAAACTTTTTTATTCTTTGCCATAGAGGTGGCAATTTTGAGTGTCTTTTGACAAAATAAAGGCCATGGTCCTTTAGGGATTAAAGATGAAGAGAGGTAAGAATGCTTGGGAAAGGTGAAAAATGTAGAGAAGGTTAGTTGCTTGTGTTGGAGAGTCAAATGGCAGAGACGATAAGAATACAATGAATGTTGTGAGGAAACGTCAGAATGTGTGTTTCTTTCTAAATAGAGAAAATTGAATGCATTCACAAAGGAGGGGTTACACAAATGTGACCCCCTTTGCAAAAAGGTGTGACACTAAAATAAGTGAATGCAGTGCATTTCTATACCTTGTAACCTTTAAAATCTTGGATTTTATTTTTTTTAAATAAGAATTATTTAGAAACTTTTCTAAAATTGCAACGATACAAGAGAGTTAAATTGAACATTGACAAGTAATTGCAATTGGAATACTCAAACTACAAGGCTTTTCAGCTCTAAACTCATCTATTTTTGCAAGGCATCATTGTCTATTATAAGATTGGTTGAGGATACATGTTATGAGTATGATTTTTGACTGTTTAATTTTGCAAGAGGCTTGCAACTTGTTGTGCCCAAATACCATTGCTTGAGTATAACTAAATATTCTAAAAGGAAATAGGAAATCCTAGATATCATACGCATTCACATATGTTGTGTAATCCTATAGACATGCACCCTAAATTTCTTGAATATTCAATTATTGTATGATTCAATGAATCATATGCCTATTTTGCTGAAAAATGCAAATACTCTAGTTGGCCCCCTAATGCATGATTTCATAGTAAACCCATGGACACACAAAATGAACTGCATTACGGGTCACAACATTACAGCATTAACATGAAAGCTATTACAATGTTATCGCCCTGGTGTGAAAAGTGTAACCTTGTGACCCCATAATGCAACGCATTCATGGTCTTTGTTGTTATAGGGTTCATAAATTGGTCCCATTGGAGCATTGCAAACACTATGGGATATTGCCCTCCTTAACTCTTGATCATGACAAGGGTATGGCATGTGTTGTAGGAGCAACTTTGGTTTGTTTTTTGGCCTCGTGCGCAAGAAGTCCATGACTCTCCTTGCAATTGGTAGCTTGAATGTGCTTTAGCCTTGAACAATCAAAGAAAGTTTTATTCTCCTTACGCCTTGCATGTAGGCCGCGAGGTTTGTTTGTTGCGACTGCAATGGCTCTAATATTATACAGGTTCTACATGAAGCAAGGTTAGATAAATATGGTTGTTTTTTACCGTGTTTTTTTTTCCTCTAAACCAATGTTTACAAGTAATGGCATGTAGGTAGACAACATTTGAGCATAATTAAAATGAATGATAGTTTTGTTGAAACATGACAATTGCTTTTTTAGACCCTTTCACTCTTGGACTCAATTGCCATCACGCATGATTTCAAAGGCGCCATACACAAATATTTTGTGTGAGATATATGGGTTTGAGAGCTAGGAAAGGTGAAAAGGGGGCGAATAGAGAATTGCGCATGTCAGATGGTCAGATGGCAGAGACGATGAGAGTACAAGGAATGTTAGGGGAAAATGTTAGAATGTGCATTCCTTTGTAAGTGGAGAAAATCTATGTGCAATGTGACCCCGTAACTTGTGAATGCACTGCATTCTTGTACCTTTAAACCCCAAGCCGGATTCTATATTTTAAAATAGGAATGAGTGGTGGAAGCTTTTAACCCCTAAAGGACCATTATCTCTTTGTGGAACAAACAAGATTTTGGGCATGTACTTATGTCTAAACTATCTTGCTTGATTTTTTGAAACTTTTATTGAAGGTGAGGAATTCAAAGATCTATGTGGGAATGTAACTTTTTCTTCATTTCAACATTTATTTAATAAGTTTAAAATGAAAATCTGGAAAATGATGCTTTCCGTGCAACCAAAAACTTCTTTAAGATTTTCATCTTTTTCAAACAAAAATCTGAAATAGGTTCTTTAGACTTATATAGACTTGGGGAGCTTTAAATCATTCAATTTTGCTAGATGAAATGAGAGTTATGAGAAGTTTTAGTTTGCGGATAGGTGTGGTTTTGCTCTATATAAATAACTTATAAACTTCATTTTTGAATGAAAATCTAACATTTTTGCAAAAAAATATTGAAAGGCGTTAAGATTGCTTGCTAGAACAATCTCACCATTGGGATATTTGTGATTCAATTCCATCGCAAGGTTATTAACAATGTAAGATTTTGTTCAATCTCAAACCTTTGTTTATTTAATTTTTTTAAGAATGAAAATCAAGTATTTTTTGATTTGGTTTTTTTCCAAAGATTCTCATCTCAATTTCTAAGGGTAAAAAAATAAACCTCAGAACTCCATGGTGCCAAAAATTTAAGTTAACACAATTCAAAGGCAAATAATCTAGTCGTGCAAGGTGCAAAACAACTTGTTTTTTACACTCTAAATGCAAGTATCTTGCAATCTATGCGGTCAAAGTTTTTGGTGTTGAATGGGACATTCTTATACAAGTCTAGTGCAAGATCCTACGATCAAATATGCAAAAAGACCAATCTTCAAACTTTTTTACTCTTTGCCATAGAAGTGGCAATTTCTTGTGTTTTTTGACAAAATAAAAACCATGGTCCTATAGGGGTTAAATTGGAATGGTACAGATGTTAGTGCACATTGTCAGCAAGTTTGTAACTCCAAAATATTGCACCCCAAAGGCTTCTAAGTTCTACATCCATCTTGAAAAAGCAAAGCATCGTAACCAATTTACAGATTTACATGGCTATATGCAAGAGAGTATGAGTTCTGGTCGTTGTTTTCTAAAGTGGTTTAGAATTTGCAGTAGATACCTAAACAACAGTCATTGTAAGCTTATATAGTCATATTATTGTGCATTCTCTTAGGGACTAAATCCTTCTATTTGTGTAGAAGAGTTTGTGAAATGAGTTGTGCAATTTACATGAATTCATAAATCCATGAAAATGTATGTTAAACAAAATCACTTACATGTTTTCTAGTTATGCTTCACACAAAATTCATTGAGACTATACTTATGCTTTTTGTCAGTCACATATATCAAAAGACAAAATAGCAAAAGGAATCTACATTTACAGCATCGACAAATAGGATTGACCAAGGGTGTAGGGTAAGTACCGTGTGCAACCAAAGTTGCGCCTTTTCAATGCATCCAAGCACTTACACAAGCAAAACTTGAAAGAAGGACAAAGCAACCATACTTTGTCAAAAGTGAGCACGGCCAAGGAAGTGCTCACTTATTTTTAAGCAAGTGTTGAAAAGGCTGGCCCATAACCACATGACAAATGGCAAGGGATAAGTTTGTTCCTCCGCTTTCTAAGTTTGTGTTATGAATGTAGTTCTCATGTCATTGTACTAGCCATGCTTTGGTGTAGGATACCAGCTCCAACTGGACATTAATACCCAAAGCATAGCATAGGACATTACATTCGTTTTCAAATCATTGCATTTCCAATTTCAATTTTGATTTAATTTTTATTCCAATTCCAACTTCTGGTTCATTTCATTTTCAATCTTAATTTCTCTTTCAATTTCAATCCCAATTTCAATTTCTAAACCCTTTCAAACTTTGAATCCACTTTAATTCTTGTTTCAATCTCAATTCTAATTTCAATTGAACTTGAGTTTCAATTTTAGTTCTCTTCCAAATTCCATTCAACCCTAAACTCCCCCAATTTCATTCAAATTCCAATTCCAATTCCTAAACCCTAAACCCAGTTCAATTTCAATTTAATTTCAATTCAATTGCACAAACACCCTAAACCCTTGCATGTACCTCAAAGAAACGCTTTCCAAACCTCCAAAAATGAACAATGGAATTGTCATCCACTAGACCGTAGCTCTATAGAGCACAAGTTGAATCTTAGGCAAAATAATAATGGCAAAGACACCCTAAATGCAACCTTTATTTTACCAAAACAATGGGTGTGTGCATGTATGTGTTGATTTGATGAATCCATTTTTAGCTCACTTTGCACCTAAAAAAAGTGTAAAACACAAGTTTAACCAAAGTAAAGAATTTAAAAGTAGAGTAGAATACAAGTTTAACTAAAGTGAAATCTAGACAGAGGTAAAACTAAATAAATGATAGATGGATACTAGATGGGTGGATGTTACATGGAAAATCCTTTGCTGATGACATGCTAAATGGATGTTTAATGAACTTACCTATGCTGAGTGGATGCTAAATGGATTTATTTTTATTTTTGTACAACTCCTAATCTATGGTAAATGGAGTCACAATTACTCATTTAGTCATGGTAAATGGGCTTACCAACTAGTGTTAATATAAAACACAACTGAAAATTCAAATTACAAGCCAGCTTAATCATTGCCACCCCTTTAAAAATAAAAATAAAAATAAAATCACCCACCTTTTTTTTAAGGATTTTAAATTCCAGATCCCCAAATCCAAAAAAAAATTCAAGTTACAAGTCTAAACTTTAAACCCATAAAATGAAAGAATAAAATGGTGCTATAGATGGCTCCTAAACCCCTACCCTAAAAGGCTAAAACGCTTATTGTAGCACTAGAAAAAAAAGTAAAAAGAAGTATGTTGCTGCCCTAAACCTTGCTAACTTATAATTTTAGACTTAAAATAACATGATCTTCATGCTATAGTGGACCCATATTAGTAGACCCTCAAAGCCACCTTCAGGGTTCTTTGACACAATTCCTTCCCTAAATCCTAAATGTTTTTGGGGTTAGTAAACCACATTTTCCTAATCTCATTTTGCAATACTAGATTTTGATTATAAGAAAATTTGGTCACAATCAACAAGCTCAAAGTGTAAATATTGCACCATAATCCCTTTAAAAAATCTCAAGTAGCCATATTTCTAGCAATAAAATTTACAATGTGGCATGAAAAGCTATCAGCCTTGAGCCAAAAAAAAGCCATAGTAAGAAATCATGGGCGAGGTGAAAATGCAATAAGTCTTAATTGCCATGTCAAAGAGTAAGATAGCAAGAGGATGGGAATGCAAAAATTATCAGGGGAAATGTCAGAGCATGTGTTCTTATGTGGGTAGAAAAAAACTACATGCATTCACAAAGGAGGGGTTACACAAATGTGACCTTGTATGCAATAAGGTGTGACCCTGTAACTCATGAATGCATCGCATTCCGGTACCTTCAAACCCCATGCCAGAACCACCTATCTCTAAGTAAGAGTAACTAGTAGAAGTGTTGTACTTGCTACCACATGGTTGTTATTGAATGCTATCAAAAAGTTTGTAACCCCTAAACTTTGAATTGCAAGACTTTTTAAGTCCTTTGTATAACTTGAACAAGAAAGCTCCCATTCAAATTTAAAAATTTACCTATGCACATTGCTCTAGAGTGAAAATTGTATTATTTGTTTCTAGATTGACCCTAAACCCTTCTAAACCCAAGCTAGCAATAATTGTACTCCGTTGAATGCTTTGACCCTAAATCAAAGGATCTAAAATATAATCTTTGAACCTCAATGTTGAAATATCTTGCATTGGAATAATCATGCAAGGAATTTTGTCCAAAGATTTATGAATGAAGTAGTCAGAATTTAGAAATACAAGCATTCAAAGTTTGCTTGTAATTAAAGTTTTAATGACCCTCAAATGCCTAAACTTCAAGTTTATTACTATCCCCTTTTCTAGATGATTTTGCCCTTCATATACACTCAAGAGAAATTTGCCCAACACACTGTCATTCAAGTCTTTCCTATTTTCATAAGTTTCCATGATACTTGAAACAATCCCTTCATTGGCCTTTTCCAAACCACAAATTTTAAATATCTAAGCTCTAAATCCATAAATTCCAAAATTTCAATGTTGGATTTAAAATACTTGTGGTAATTAACATCCATGGGCCCTAAACCCTTGCTCAAAAAATTGAACCTTCTAAATTGCCACCGCCAAACTCTAAACCCTCCAACTACTACATGGGAAAAAATAGTTCATGTAATCAGTTGTTGCTATAGTAAACCACTCAAAATGGACAATGAATATTTCATTTGTTTTTCTTTGGAAAAATTATTGGAGAATGGCATGCCCTACTTGCCTTGTCATAAAAAAAAAACGCCTGAATTATTAACCCCTAAACCCCCTAATTAATATATCATCCTTTCTCTAGAAATTGTATATCACTAGAAGTAAAATGTGTCCTTAACAACTAAGTCACTTAATTGTTGTGTAGTTGTTGTGACCATATGTAGTTGTTTCATAGTTGTTATATGGTCACAATAACTACACAACAACTAAGTGACTTAGTTGTTTATTGCTATTTTTCTTCTAGTGTATATATGGACCTTAAATCTAAATCTTGAACCTATAGAAAACCTTTTCATGAAAATGGACAAAATGTTAATAGAAAGGAATAAACTCCTCAATTCAATATATCTCCTAAACCCCTTCTAGGCAATTGGCCTTTAGCGGAGAAATAAGAGTATCCTAAGTTCTAAATTCCAAATAAACTACCTATTTTCAACACTCACTCCTACATCTTGCAAACAAACCCTAAACCATCTTAATTAAACTATTCCCCAATAGTGCACAAGTGCCTAAACCCTCTCACTCTACATAAAGCTTGTCAATGTCAATTAAACACTTCTTATTTTGATTGTCTAATAAAAACCTCTATTTGTTGGATCATAAATCTAATCCACCCAAAAAATGATTGACAATTGAAACAAAGGTAAGGAAATGGATATATATTAAGCCATGTATTTAGTTAAATCCTATTGAGTTTGTTGGATTGAAATGATGGAAGTGCAATACTTTCATCCCTTGAACTACCCTAAAAAATTTCATGAGAAATTACAATAGTATAGCTCACACTCAATATAGCTTGTAACCCCTAACCCTTGGACTAAAGACAAAAACAATATCATCCATGGCCCTTATATTATGTTGTTTTGAACTCTCCTCCTAAACCACCCTAAACTCACTTTCATCCAATTTCTATCCTTTCATATACGCATTTACTGGATGTGATTATTTTTTTGAGAAGTGCCTCCATCTCTTAATCCAAAATAAAAATTATCCAATATTTATGTTCTAAAGATAAATTTTTAGTCTAATCAAATCATTTTCATTGTGCTCTTCAAACATATTTTGAGATTAACAATAAGTTTACTTAGTAAGATTCCAATAACTTAACTATCATTATAGCTAAACAAAAAGTGGTTGAAGCATTCATGTCTCAAATTGTACTTGGAATAATGTCCCAAAGATTTGGTTGTAAATTCAACAAATAGTATGCAAAACATTGTATTATCTTGAAATATATATATTTATACCACCCTAAATACTTGCAATTTTCCCAAATACCCCTAGCACCCTAGACCCTCAAATATAATGCAATAGAACAAAAAGCACTCTATTCACCTAAACCCACATGAAATTTGTGCGGTTATTGATTTATACACCCTAAACACACAAAAAATAATGAATAGACTAAATCATACAACAAACCATCAAAGTACACATAAACTAGAAACAACAAATGTTCAAACCTTGTATTTACAATATTTGCTAAACTTCCCTAAATTCAACAGGTCTAACAAATTTCCTAAAAAATTGAATTGAAATTGTCTTGAATAAAACATTCAATGGTTGAATATGCCCTAAAATACCAAAATCCCCTATTTCAAACTCCACCCTAAATCATGATAGGGAATGCATGTCATAGCAACCTTAGATCCTAAAATAAATATAGGTTCATCTATTCAATGCAAAATTGTTAATACAGACCTCAAGTTATTCATCCAAAAGTCTAATGCATGCTTATCAATTTCCATGACAAATTATTCATTCAAAAGCCCTATTGACCATCCTAGATGCATGTCCATTTACTCAAAGGCAATTCATTGAATTGAATGCACACTTAATTGCATGAACATAACTCCTTCTAAACCCCGATTCACCTAAACTTGCAAGTTGGTTCCTCTACACTCTAGGCTCCTAAACATCCTAAATTGTAAATTAAACCACCTAATTGCAAACACAAACCAATTGAAGTGCACAAAAATTCTTCTAAATGCATGTATCTCAATGCAACCCTATTCACTCTAAACCCAAAATCCTTCCAAATGTACAATTGTCCATCCAAACCCACAACCAAACATATTAAACCTTAAACCATAAACCAAAAAGTACAACTAATCACCTAAATGCAAGACTATTTACGTACATGTATATTTTATCCTCTTCCAAAAACTACAATTATTCATCTCTATGTATAAGTATTTGTCCAATTGTGCAATTATCTACCCCAAATATAAGAAATTTCATCCAAATATCCATCTATCCATCCAACAACCATTCGTTCATCCACATACATATTTATTCAACCCTACATTAATTCACCTCTCTATTTTTTTGCCCTAATTCCACCTTCACCCCTAACCTTTTTATTCATCCATATGCCCTTTTATTCATTGTTAAAGCCATCTATTCATCCAATATCCCTTTATTCATTCCTAAACTTGCTTATTCAACTCTAAATGCGTTTATTCATCCATATACTAAACCGGATTCATCCAACATCCCCTTATTCATCCAACAATCCTTTATTCATCCAATATCCTTTTATTTATTCAATAGCCTCCCTAACCATCCCACAGCCATTTATTCATCCAAGTACTTCATTTATTCATCTAGACACCCATGCATTCATCCATATACCTATTTAATCATCCATACATCCATTTATTCGTCCCTACATCCATTTATTCACCCAACAACCATTTATTCATCCCATATCTGCTTTTTCATCCCTACATCCATTTATTCATCTCTACATCCATTTATTCATCCAACATCCTATTATTTGTCCATAAACCCTATGTCCATTTCTTTGTTCACTTATCCACCCAAATCTCCATTTTTCATCCAATATTTTTTTTATCATCCAAGTTCAACAGTCTCCTCTTCACCCATATACCCAACTATTCATCCAACATCCCCTTTAATCATCCACACACCCTTTTATTCATCCAAAATCCCCCATATTCATCCATATATATATATTTGTTCATCCAATAGTATATTATTCATCCATATGTCCATTTATTCATCCAATAGCCCATTCTCCATCCATGTGTCCATTAATTCACTCAACAACCCACTTCATCCAATAACCCTACACAATCATCTAGCGACCCGTGTATTCATCTCTATACCCACTCTTTCATTCAACAACCATTCATTCATCTACCCATTTATTGATGTAGCAATCCATGCATTCATCCCATACACCTAATTATTCATCTAGTAATCCTTGCATTCATCCCCAAATCCACTCCTTTGTTCAATACCTTTTTATACATTCAACACCATTTTATTCATCCAATAACCCTTTATTTGTCCATCAACATGCATAGTCATCCAACAACCCTCCATTCATCCCTAAACTCTATTTAATAATCCAAGCACCTTTTATTCACCCAACATCATTTTATACATCCATAAACCCATTATTCATCTCCATATCCACTTATTCATCCACATCCTCATTATTCATCCAACTTCCACTAATATGTTGAAATGCCCATTTATTCATCCACATTAAAAGTTAATCATTGAGATTCACAATTCTCTGCCTTAAACCCACTCATTAATCTAAAATTCCATTTCTTCATCCATATGCACATTATTCATCTAGTTACATGTTATTCCATCCTAATACTAGTTAAATGTCTAATTTTATATTTATCCATCTATAAATACAATTATTCATCCATGCCTACAATTATCTATCCATACATACAATTATCCATCTATACATACAATCATCAATCAACAAATAAATTCATTCATCCAAATTCACATGTTGAAATATGGTCAAAATTACAAGACATAGTCAAATTTGTAGCAATCCCAATCTACATAAAACCAATAAATCATACTCCTAATTGGAACAATTCAAAAACTCTAAATCTTCTTTGTCTAGGTAAAAATAAGAAGAGTGATGAAAACATCCCAAACTACAGTAGTTGAACTGGGGGAAGGTAATTGTCAATAGTCAAAAATAAGGTGTTAGTAATCAAGAGTTTGAAGTCAAAGGTCAAAGGTTAGGGAAGCAAGCAAGCCTGCACAAAACTTGACGTGCGTTCCTTTGCAACTACACTAAAAATGCGTGTATTAACATGAGAGGGGTTACAGCATTGTCACACCTGCGTTAAAACAATAACCTATAAGCTTAACTCGTAAATGTAGTGCATTCACTATCTTCACTGCTATAGGATGATGCACGAGCTTTTGGCCCATCCTTCACAAATTTTGTAATGCCGGGTGCAGACTGGGGACCCTACATTCCATATGCCCCTCCGCATTGTAATCTTGTCCTTGCTATGCTGGCCCACATTTGAGTCAAACTCCCATACAAAGAGGATCATCTACCAAATTGCTCCATCTCCACTTCTTTCTAGAAAAACATGCATAACACTTCCTTCAAATATTGGAGTGGGAAACAATTAGATCCCCATGCAGGTCATTGAATTCTCCACCTACAATAAAGGAATTTCAAAAATAACACAAAAGAGTTAAGCCACGGGAACATACCCAAAAATCTCATTTATCCCTTGAACAAACAATAGTCTTTTACAAGTTATGGCAAATTTCTTTATATTGAAGAATAAACTCATTCATGTATTCTTCAAGCCTACTACAGTTTCCTTGCAATTAAACAACAATAAATGATATTTTTGAGTTTAGGGTTCATTAATTTAATATAAAAAATTAATGAATCATATCTTAAGAATAAAAATAAAAATAATGATTTAATAGTAAACATTAGTTTATTTATTTATAGGAAAATTGAATAATCATTACAAATGTAAACAAGAAAAATGCACTTTGGGATGTTCAATCCTATTTATTTTACAAGGATAGAAGTCCGTTTGCATGAAAATGACATGATCATATTATTTTATACAAGCATATTTAAACAAACCACATCAATCTGGCCCTCTTTGAAATCTATAGTAAAAACATTTGGTACATTCACAACGCAAACATAAAGAAATTTGGCATGTTTTTTATGGCGTTAGTAAGAGGCATTAGTTAGAAATCTTATTCAATCTATAGAAATTTGCCATAAAATAGTTATATATGGAAATCAAAATTGTACATGTGTTAATTTAAAATGATGTTTTAAATTAGAATTTTCAAAGAAATCATCACAATCAGCACTTAGCATTTACAATATACTCAAAAAAACAAATTGTCTCTAGAAATAATATCTCCTTCATATCATTACAATCTTTAAAAATTTAATTCAATAAAAAATCCTTGAATTCCAAAACAAATTTGTCAAATCTCAAAAGTATGAAATGATCATAATTGATCTTTGTTGAATGAATACATACAGGTTGATATCATCTAATCAATGCACATTTTGTAGTACACAAACCTCCCGAATGTAGACAATAATTTTGACTTGAAATTGGATCATGTTTCAAAATAGAATTCTTGGTAGAAAATTATAGACATTTTTTGTAGTTGTCTCAAGTAATGAATAATCTGTTAGATCTACTTGGGGATATCATTCTCTATTTTTTTTGCCACATATGCAACCAAAATCTTTGACCCTTATCTTATGTTGTAAATAATCAAATAAGTACTTTGAAAAGATTCTAGTGTGTTTTTCTATATTGAAAGTTTACATTTTCAATTAATGAGAAGTTACTTTGTACTAAATATGTACTTACAAATTTTGAATGAAAACAAATATATATTTTAGCTAGAATCCTTTTTTAGGGTTATATTGTATGGTAATAGATATACTGAAAATACAATACAAATTGTCAATGAATAAAAGTTTGATTATAGTTCTTGTATACCAAAGTTGGATTCAATTGTCATTCAATGCATAATCTCAATAAATATTTCAAATGAAAATTCCACCATTTTAGAGCAACCCTCAATTGTGCATTTGAACATCTCATTTAATTTGTTTGAATCCCAATTTTTTTCACATAAAATATACGATGACTTTTAGACAGCATTCAAATATTTGGAGCTAAATCAAAATTTATTAAAAAGTAAATAAGGGCTGAGATTATATTTGATCACTTGTGATATTTAAAAAATGCATTGAGTAATCCTAAATTGAGCAAATCTAAAAATAATTACGTATTCAAAAAGCTTGGAAAATGGGTCAAATCTGTTAGGAATTTGAGATAAATCTAAGTAAGAGAAGTATTAGAACAAAGATATTTAAGAAAAAATCAAGCTGCAATTTAAATGTTTTTGATTGGCCATTTAATATTTTTCTCACAATTTCTTCTCTTTCTCCATTTTCATCAATCTTTTATTTATAAAATCCATAATAAATTTTTGTACAAGAGCTGAGAAGCCATTTCCTTTCCAAGTATCTATTTCAACAAACATGCTTGGAGTAGGTACCAAGCCCTCTTTTCAAACCTTTGTCCCATGTAATACAATTTTCTATCAATTTTTTTTCTGAGATGCCAAATGCAAAATTCCTATGAAATCTCTTATAATAATGTCTAACTCCTTTGTGGACAAATTAAGATAAATTTTTGGAAAGTCAACAATGAATTTTAATTTAACAATTGCAACATGTTCCAAAATTGATCTGAAAATTTTGAATTATAATTATTTCAAAATTTCTAGAATAATCAATATTTTGAGCTATGTTGTGTCAACAACATATGGATGTACAAATGTCAAAGCAAGCTCAAAAGCAAGCTCAAAAGCAAGCCTTTCAAGAAATGACATAATGTAATAGTCATGAGAACATTGTAGAAATATATATGTAGTTTGTTAATTAGTTTTAGATCTAATACTAGTTCAAGATGTTTTTCTTTAAATGATTATAAGACAGTTTGTGAAAGATGATTTTTTGAGGTATTTTGGAACGCTTTTCAATAATTATTATCAGGTCTTTTTTATTGTACATGCAAGTTTATAAAAATTTAGATTATCAACAACAAAATTAATATATACATAAATTGGGCCAATTGCAGCCTTAATACTAAACGACAATAATCATTTTAGCACATTGGATACATTAGAGTCACTTGCAGTTAAAATACTAGGGTTTAGAACGGCATGTCAAATAAACAATGATTGATTGATTTGGTTTAATTTGCAAATACAGTTGAAATAAAATTTAGCTTAACATCTGTATCTTAATTTTAATTTTTCATACAATCATTTATTGATATCAATGCAACAGGCGTGGTTAGCATCATTAGTTTGAAAAGATTTGCAAATATCTTCTCAGCTTCTTATGCCGGTGTGCGACAATCCATTTTATTGTAATTGATAATTTTTGCGCCTGCATAGAGAATGAGCTATTAAGAATGAAAAAATCTGTTGCAATAATACGGTAATGAAAAAAATATTATTAATAACCATGATTAAACCATTGCAGTTATGTAATTGAGAAAGATATCTTGGAATTGTACTAACATCTAATGTGGTGCATTCCATGTTACATCCATTCTTATAATCAACATAAAAATAATCAAAATCCTGATACCAAATGTCATGTGATCAAATTAACCAAAAAAACAACAGGTTGTAGTTGATTTTCTATTGAAAGTGCGCTAAATTTTTTCAAGGAACTATCACTAATCCTAAGTTATTAAACTATAATATATATTTCAAAGTGGATTTTTTGTAATATATATAAATAGTAGACATTCATTGCATTTTCATTCAATATTTCTACTCTAAATTCAAAATGTAGGTTTTTAGTATTCAATAACTAAATCTATAGAACGAATAAATTCCATAAAGTAAATTTGTTTATTGTTTTGAGTTTTTTTTCATTTTAATTACAATTTTTTTAAATCCAACAAAAATATTATTTTTGACAAACACTTATTTGATATTTTGAAATTAAAACTATTCATTTGAACCTACAAATATCAATTTTTTAAAGAATCATAAATACTTCATAAATCTTTTGTAAAATTATTCAAATACAGTATATCTTCTCCAAAACTATGCTCACGTCATAAATATTCTATGAAATTGTCTGTGCATCATAGATCTTCTCCAAAATCATGTTTATGTTATATAATTTTTTAAAAGTTGGAAATACAATATAGATTTTTTTAAAATTGTGCATACATCATTCATGTTCATTAGATTTGTGCACAAATCATAGATCTTTTCTAAAAATGTACGCACATCATAAATTCTCTTTGGAATAATGCACGTGTCATGAATTTTTTTTTTTAAAGTTCATCAATTAGTTTCCATACTCTAAAATGCTCAATCCTATACTTATAGATGTCCCTACCTTATCTCAAAAAAACAATAAACAACAATAATGAACAATTTTGTTTTTTTAATGAGTATATTGTTACAACATTGGTGTGACTTAACCACATTATTTAGTAGTTCTAATTACACAAACAAAATATGTGGTAAATTGCATACCTGAAGTATGATTTCATAACATCATGGACAGCAAAGTACAATAATGCGTTAAAATAATAAAGCGGTACACAAATCCAGCATCGCCAAGATTAAATAAATATAATAAATTACATCCTAGAAATTGAGTTGTGGCATGGATCTATAAAAACAATTTGTCTATCATGGTCATTTAGAATTAATAAATTTACTAACTAATTCATTATAGTTTGATGTTTTGAAACGTATCAATTCTAATCTTCTGTGGAACTATACACACGTCATAAATCTTCTCTAGAACTATAAACATGTTGCAAAACTTCTCTGTGATTGTGCATGCATAGAGCATTGGTTGCTTTGATTACACCACTTACAAGGAATTGCATCAATGTAATGTTTTTGATTTAAATTGATCATGAAATATGGAGACAACATTCATTTTTTATACAAAGATAATCATGATAGGATAAGCAATGCAATTTACTCCAGCATATTAACAACAAATGTCATGGATAATCAATGTAACTTACATTAGCATACTACATCATAAACTTGTGTAAAGCGCAAATATATCGTCATTTTTTTTCCATGTTAATGTGTGACAATCCATTCTATTATGGATAATAATTGTTGCATCTACATAGGCAATGAAACGGCAATGACAAATAAATCCGCCGCAAATACAATTTGGCAATGAGAAAAAAAGTTATACATCATAAATATAATTAAACAAATGGAAACCTTGTAGTCAAGCATAACAACTTGTGGTTTGACCAATGTAATATGTGGTGCATTTAGATTTGCACCGTTTACATCATTTATGAAGGAACTACATTGGTGTGACTTTTGTTATTTAAATCGATCATAAATTATGAACAAAAAATTCTTTTTTTCACCTAGACAACTTTATTAGTAAAAATTATAATTTATTTTGACACACCAAATGCATTTATTGAGGATTGTCTTCAGGTCTGCATTTCTAGCAATTTTGTAAAAAAATACTTTTATTTTGGTGTTTTAAGTTTAAATTGACCAAACAATATAAGAAAAAAGATAAAAAAGTTTTTTAGCAATTACACTTGTTTATGTAAATCTCAACTATTAGCAATACAAAATCATGGTTATTTTATAAGAAATAGATCTAATATGCAAAATTGGGGATTGAATACTATTTTTAATAACGTAACTAACATTTGTGAATGCATTCTTTATCTTAGCAAAAATTAATTGGAGGTTGTAGTTATATTTTGCAATAAAAAAAGAAAAAGAAAATCAAAGATTTAGATTACATTATGTAAAGAAAATTGAATGGTTCTAAATTTAGTTTGTATCTTTATAATTAATTATATAAAAATTTAAATTTTTTTAAATTTTTTCTGAAATAATTTTATATGTACTTGTTCTATTCTAGATCTAGTTGTGTCACAAAACTGGGTCTTGTGGTGTCACAAAATTGGATCTTATAATATTACAAAACTCTGTCTTGTGGCCTAGAATTTGAGAATTTACCTTTATATGAGCTTAACTTTAAAGAAAATTAAAACTTATCAATCCAATTGATTTGTATTTATAATTATTGAAATTTGAGCTTTTGATATCATAAAATTATTATTTTTAATTGATTTTGATATTAATATAGATTTATTGAAATATATTAAAAAAAAATTTACATATATTTTTTCTTTTCTAAAATCCCCCATTTATGAGTTAAAACAAGCTTTTAACCATGTCTTTACTCTAAGTTTATAAATGAACAATACGCACATTATTTATTCTAAGAAATTGAAATTTCATGTTTCTTTTCTGAATTTTAAAGAATGATCAATATTCACTTATGTTTCAATTGATCAGATGTTAGAAAAACTGTAATCAAAACTTTTATTCATACATATTAATATCACAAAGAATAATAGTTTATTGCACTTCCGAGTTTTACTTCAAAAATCCAAAAACAATGATATGAATTTATTGTGCAATTTTAGTATGAAAGATGATAACAATTTATTGATTATGATTTTAGTAATCATCAAAACAACCGTATTAGATAGTTATAATGAAATTTTATAATAAAAGGTTTGGAATTTAGAATGACTTGAGAGTTCATGTGCCATTGGCTCTATTTTCATGATGATTTAAGCATGATTTTTTAAGGTTCTCCTTTTTGAAAATTTATCTATCGCGGAGAAGTAAAAATAATTCTTCAAATTTGTAATCCACAAAAACATTGAAATCCAATAACTTTTCCATCATAGGCTCAAATGCCACAAAACCAAACATGTATTTATCTTTGTAGTGAGCCATTCAGCTATATCAAGCACAAGACTAGAGAACTTCCGGTCTAGGTTTTCTCAATATAATAAATAAACCAACAACTGCGTTGAACACCTAATAATTTGAGCTTTTTTTCCGTTGATTGTCATTGAAAATTGTCACTTTTTAAGAAATAAACAGAAGGTTAGGGCCAAAAATTCTTTTTGAAAATTCAACCGTAGGATTTTATCTTTGTTGTACATTATGAGAGATACTAGTGAAGGTAAAAATCAGCTCATTATAGATGTATAAGAAAGAAATATTGATGTCTAAAGTGCAAATAAAATTTCCTTAAATTCCAAAAATTTTAGAAGCCTTTGACTGCTCCTATATCAAACAAATTGCTCCACACAAAGTTGAGGACTATTTCTTTTCATGTAGTAGACCAAATTACATATGTGTAAATCTTGAATTTTCAAAATGATTTGGAGCTGTGGATCATACTTTGTAAAATATTGCAATGTCGTACGACCATGACATTTGCATCTACATTAGGCAAAATTGGAGGATCTTTGCAAAATTCATAAATTTGAAACACTTTGATTGGAATGGTAAGAATCTTAATCTATTACAACAAGACCCTTGTAAAATAAAACACATAGAGCTCAAAAAAGTACAGCACCAAATTTTATAAGAGGCTAAAAGAATGGAGGTTTAGAAACCCTAAACCTACCCTAAACTAAAACATCTCATGACTTTCATCTCATCAATCAAAATTGAAGGATTCAAAGCATCCCGCATTTATGTAAATCTAAAGAATCGATGTTAGATCTTAATTTTGAACAACTGCAACTTTTAACCCCTAAAGGACCAAGCTCATTTTTCTATTAAAATCATTGAAAACTGCCACCTCTAAGAGGATTAGTAAAAAGATTTCATATTTTGTTTCTGGAAAATCCAATCGTAGGATCTTGCTCTAGATTCAAAGAGCTATTTGTGGGAAAAAAACAGTTCATTCTAGATGAAGGAGAGTGAGATATTTACATTTGAAGGGAAAATATATGTTTATTTTCATGCTCTCCAAAAATTTCAAAGCCTTTGACCATTTTGATAACAAAAAAATGGCTCTATCCAAAGTTGGACTTTATTTTTTCCAGGTAAAAGATTCAAGTTAGGTCTGTGTGAGAGAATTTTCAAATTGATCTAAAGTGTACAACACATGGGAAAAATTAGTAAGTAAAAAGAAGTGGAGAAAGAGTCTAAACACTTCATTGTTGGAATTTTAATTGTTAAAATGAAAAATGCAAATCTCAACGGTTATAATGTTGTGATAAATAGTCTTCTTCCTTTGGTATAAATTTTCTTCCAAGGAATTGATAATTGAATAAAATAAAGGATTGGAAAGTATTTTTCAAAGTAGAGAATCCATAAATGGTTGCAAACAAATCCCCTCATAACTTTCATGAGTTTCATTTCATTGATTGAACTTGAATGATTCAAAGCTTTGCACGTACATTTATAAACACAAAGTTAGTCTTTGCTAATTGTATTGGAATTTTTTATATTTGAGAATTAATTAAATCCATAATGAAATAAATGACATGATTGATTGTTACCTTTTTGTTTGCATTATCTTGTTATATATTAAAATTTGGTTTTGAAGCCCTAATACAAGTATTAAAAAAATGATATTGTTGTCTTCAATATGTAATACAAAAAACACTTTGAAAATGAACGGAATGACTGGTATGATGTTCACTCAAAGGGCTCAAAGTTCCTTTGAGTATAGGTGGAAAACTTAGTCAAAATAGCACCTAAACCAAAATCCAAAACAAGGGGAATATTCATATGAAAAAACCATTGCAAACAATATTTACAATAAGAATTAAAAAGAGAATGTATTATTCACATCATTAAAAATGGAGATAGGTGAAAATGCTTGGGCAAGGTGAAAAATGCGGAGAAGGTTAATTGTCGTGTCAAAGAGTCAGATGACAGAGACGGTGAGAGTATAGGGAATGATAGGGGGAACTATTAGAACGTTCATTCTTTTGTTAGTGGGAAAAAAACTACGTGCACTCACAAAGGAAGGGTTACTCAAATGTGGCCTCCTTTGCAAAAAGGTGTGACCTTGTAACCCAAGAATGCATTGCATTCTTATACCCTTAAATTCCGGGCCGGATTCCGTATCTTTAAATAAGAATAAGTGTTGGGAGGCCTTAAATTGCAATGGTACAGGTGTCATTGCACATTGTCAAAAATTTGTAACTTCAAAACCTTGCACCCCAAAAGCTTCTATTCTAGAAAGAAAAGCACCCAAACCAATTTAAAGATTTACACGCTTGAATGTAAAATAATACAAATTTTGTTTTTCGTTTGCTAAAGTGGCCCAAAAATTGCCAAATATGCTTGAACAACAATCATTGTAAGCTTCTACACCCCTATGAGTGCATTCTCCAACGGACTAAACTTTTCTAGTCATTTTCTCTACTCTTGAAGTGCCTTTTTAATTTCAACCACAAATTACATTTCTCATTGTACCATTCATTTATGGCAGAAATTACAAATGTTTTAATGAATATCATAATTGATATGATTTTATTCCCACATCTAGCTTTCAAAAACCACAGTAATCCTAGTCCCTTTAAATTTATCAATTTTTTAAATATAAACAAAAAATGAATGTGTCTTCATTCAAAATTATAAAATATTCAAATATGAACTAAATATAAGCCCAAACTTGGTTTGATAGTCAAATTTGAGTTTGATTTAGTTTCTTTGTTGTGGCTGTTTTGGGTGTCCAAACTAAAATAACCAATTGAAGTTTTTCCACATTGTTCTTTGATGCTGCTTGTACCTCCTGAAAAAAAATCAAGTACTTTCAATCTATTTTGCTATTTTAACTTATTCATGTATATTTTATGAAAAAAACGTTAACAATTTCACATTTTATTCAAATAGATTGAAAGTTCTTGTAATGATATATCATTCAAGGTTTCAAGCAATAAGAACATAAAATTGTTGTTTGAATGTACTCTAAAAGGCAAAAACTAGCCTAGACATGAAATTTGACCATTTCAAAATGGATCAAGTCCTTTAGGGATTAACTTTGTTTTAGCAGTTCTAGAAAAAAATATTCTCTTCAAATTTAGGACCCTGTCATATTGCAATTTGTGAGATTCAAATTCTTAACCTTTTTTTGAAATATTTGAAATAATGGTGTCAAACTTTTTATCCTAAAACCCAAATGAAACACTACCTTGTTGCACAAGAGATCATGATAAATGACTAGTCAATTCATCCTTGAACTCATACAACTTCTTTGCACTGCAAAGTGATTTAGAATAAGCCAGATATCATAATTTCTTATAAGATTTTTCATAAGTAAACGTGAACACCATGGACTTGTGGGTTGTAAAAAAACTCATATTTTTATAGAGCAACATTTATACTCCAAGACAGCACACATTCTACTGACCTTGTTGAATTTGGAGGATTGGAAAGTAATTGTCTTTGTCACTTCAAACATTATAATCTTCAAATTCACGCGGATTAATGTTGGAATGTTTTGCATGCTTTGATTGATCACTTTAACACCCTTTTGTAGTATACCAACATTCAAAAAAATATTATCTATTTCCAATTTCAGGTAATTCACTAAAAATTAGCAATTTATTTCCCTCTAAACCTGAATCCTTTAGAAGTTAACAAATATCAAGTTATAGGCGTGATGACGCTATCTTGGACACACATGATATACTCCATATTCATCCTATATCCAAAAGAAGTGGAATACGGTAAAGAGACAATTCAACCAAAAAAGTTAAATCCTAAGCCTTCAAGCCAAGGACTTCTCCAAAAACTAAAAACCTTCAAACAATTAAATACGTGTCCCTGGTAGTATTTCCCCTACACTCTAAATTCCTAAAATATCCCTATTCATCCAAACACAAGTTTATCCATGCATGTATATGTACATGAACTTGTCAAACAAATTTGTATTTGTTGAAATAGTTAAATATGCCCATTTAAACGAATATGTCTTTGTCTAAACGTAGTAGCATATTTATGCTTTGAAGTTCCTTTGGTTGACTTTTGTCAATTTCATCCAATTTGAGTTACACCTAGGCCACACTTTCCCACAAATAAAAATCCGTGCATTACAAAATGTGAGAATTCCAATGATGCTGGGAGTCCTTTTTACGAAAGCATGTCACAAAGTTAATTCTTTTTTGTATTCCATACCATATCCTAAATCCTAGAGTAAGCGTCTTTGATTTCAACCTTTGAAAGACAAAAGCGTTTTAAAATTGATCCCCGTATGAACACAGTTTAGATTTGAAGAAATGGCTTTGTGACCCTAAATCCCTAAGACTCTAAACCCAAATAGTGTTTATAAAAGTATCTAGCCTCTCAACAATCTTTCATGCATGCACCCCTACAAAACCCTCCCAAATCCTAAAAATAATTGGTGGAATAGTCACTTTGAAATTCCTAGATTCAATTAGGCACAAATTGGAAACTTTTCAAAATAGCTACGGAGGAGAAATCCAAAATGAGGGGAACATTCTTTAAAAAAAGCGACCAAAAATGCTATTTACAATCAAATTAAAGAGAAAATTATATCACCCACATCACCAAAAATGGAGGAGGTTGAAAATGCCTGGGAAAGGTGTAAAATGCAGAGAATGTTCACTGCGCGTGTCAAAAAGGAAGATGGTAGAGACTGTGAGAATACACAAAATGTCAGGGGAAACTGTCAGAATGTGCCCTCCTTTGTAAGTAGGGGAAAATTACATGCATTTACAAAAGAGGGGTTACACAAATGTGACTCCTTTTGCAAAAAGGTGTGACCCCATAATCCGTGAATGCACTGCATTCCTGTACTTTTAAACCTTGGGCCAATTTCTGTATCTTTAATAAGAATGAGTGGTGCAAGTCCTTGAATTACAATGGTACAAGAGTTTTTGCATGTTGTCAAAAATTTGTAACTCCACAATCCTGCATCCCAATGGCTTCTAAGTCCTACTGAACATTTCAACTGTAAATCACATTAAGACCCAATTTAAAGATTCACATGGCTAAATGTAAAAGATTACAAGTTTTGTTCTTTTTTTTTTCTACAATGGCCCAAAACTAGCTATTTGCCAAAACAACATTAATCGTAAACCACCACATGCTTTACTCTAAAAGAGGGGATGTTAGACGTGAAATCTGTGTTCCAATATTATCCAAAACTTGTGGCCTACAAGCTGGTAGTCTTGTGTTGTTGGTCTTCCCAAAACCCTATCCCCTTGATTGACGTCTATTTCTTTTACGTATGTTCTATCTTACTATATCCAATACCACCATTGCAATTTATGTTATATCATTCATTTAAATGCTTGTGCTTTTTAAAATTTTGTGATCTTGAGGCTGATCCTAAATCTTGCCGAGGTGCTATGTGCTATGTACACAGAAAAATCCCTAGAATCCTAAATTCCAAAACAAGCACATTGTGAGTAATCAACTATTAATTCACACGCAAGCCCATCCACCTAAATGCATAGGCAATCATCCAAAATGCAAGCAAGCTCATGATGATACAATTGGGCCTATTTATCCAACCAATGTACATTCATTCATCCTAATTCTCAAATTTGGTCATGCGGATCACTACTAGAAAATTTAGCACAAAATCAATAGAATTTCACCTAGAGACTGTTGATTTTTTTTGTGGCTTTAGACGTGTTAGTTTGGATACTTTTTAACAAGGATTTGTTATGTTTCTGTTGATTTTCTATTATTTCTTTGACGTTTTTTGTTAATTTTTTGTTAATTTTTGCTTATTTAATGTTGATCAATATTGTTTTTTTCTAATTTATATGTAATTTTTTAATAATTTTTTGTTGTTATTATTTATTAGAAGAAAAAGTTCTTTTAGAGGGCAGATCCAACCGCGCCCCGCAGCACAGCCGGGCAGCAACCCAAAGGCACAAGCTTGCTGCCAGCAGGAGGGTTCAAACCCCCCACCACCCAGATGGCACCACAATACCCCAATCACACTTGCCTTACCACTAGCATATGCACTTGCACATGTGCACATAGGTTTCAAAGTTCTATTTGTACATTCCAATAGACTTTGGAGGCTATTTAGGCTTATTAAAAGACTTTCATTCAAAAAACTTAGAACTAAAAAAAGTTGGTTAATGAAGTTTTCTTTCACCTCCGACAATTTTTTTTTGATTTCAACCTTTTAATCAAAAGTCATAAGCAAAAGTCAAAGAAGGTATTTAGAAATTTTAAAAAATATATTTATTTCCACCCTTTTGATTTTGTTTATAACTTTTGATTGGAATTCAAAAATCTCAAAAAGATTGTTGCACGCAAAGGTTGGCTTCATTTTTAAATGTTTTGTTGCCCTAATATTTAAAAAAAAAAAAACCTTATTATGTTAAAATAACATCCATAGTTTGCTAGCTTTAAGAAACATGAAATTGGGAAAAGGCATGGAAATAAAACCTTGCAATTATAAAATCAAAATTCTATATACTTTTGAATATTTTTGAATGTTTTTTAAAGGTTCTAAAAATATATCATAAGATCTTACCTATTTTGTTTGATTTGGTCAATAACAAAAGGAAAAATAGTAGAAATGCCCTTCAATTCTTTCAGAGTATCAAATTTATGCCTCAAACATTTAAAACATCAAAAGTACTCCTTACTTTTTGTAGGAGTATCAATTATACTCATAGTATTTTGGGAAAATAATAAAAATGCTCTTCTATTTTGAAATGTTAAATATACCCTTGTGTTATTTGAAATGTAAGAATCACCTTTGGTTTTTTGTATGAATGTCAATTTAAGTATACCCTTGGTTATCATGTAACACAAAGATATTTAATAATTTAAAATAGTTGAGAAGCATTTTTATTATTTTCCCAATACAGTAGAGACATTGTTGATATTTTTGCAAAAAGCCAAGGGTATTTTTGATACTTTTAATCTTTGAAGGACATATATGATTTTTTGAAAGAATTGAGGAATAAATTTTCTATTTTCTCATAAAGAAATTGTAGTGAAGGCCAACAAGATCTAAGTTGCCCGGCCATATTTTTTTGCCACTTTCCATCTATAGTTTTGCAACTCCAAGTTTGCAGCAACCAATGGCAAAAGAATTCAGCTATCCACAAGTCTAGGAGGTCATACATCTCAGCTTCCTTATTCATGGCTATGTGCAAGCAAAAGGATTTGACAATGGAGCCTTAGTCTCTGTGCTGATGCTGCATTGCCATGTAGAGCTCAAGTTGAAAGAACACAGATGTGCATAGGCAACTCTTGACCACGTCCTTGAAGCCACGGTTGGGTGGACTTGCTTCCTTCAGCGTCCCAATTCTAGAGACCAACTTGTTGCTAGAATCTTGATGGTCATTCCACAACAATGTTGTTGTAAGTCCAAAAAGAATATGCATGTGCATTTCTATACCAAGCGCACCATGGTCACTATTCCAAAGGAGGCAGTTACATACAACAATTAAAGGTCCTTTGTATGTTACCTCCACTCTTCTAGTGGCACCTGCCACACTCCAATCACCATAACATTGCGTGATAGAGACAAACATGCTTTGCAATTTTCAAACCACATTATATGCAAAGGATGGTCATTTGCATCTACCGTTGTTGTTTTCAAACAGCTTCACAAACGCAAGGTCCTCACGTCTGCCACTGCAAGTCTCTAAATCAATCCAAAAGCAAATGAACTTGCATTTAACTTTTTTGGAATCAACAAGGGTACTATCTTGTACCCACTAGCTACAACGTACTTAGGTGCAAAGGCACATATCCACCCAGGTTTGGAGATGCTACAATATTGAAATCTTGCTCACAACTCTAGCATGCAATTGTTGCCAGGAATCACCCCCACCTTATCAAGCTTGCTCCTACTCCAATTGCCTCCTCCAATTGCACTTTTGGCGGTTTGCAAGTTTATGGTTGTAGCATAACCTTGTTTGCCGCCCAAGCATGCCAAATTACAAACTCACACCCTTTGCTCCCACCACAACCCACTCATGCATGTGTCAACATCTATGGCAACAAATATGCAAGGCTTGATGCTAAAGTCTAAGTTGTCTAGTAGTTTTGTGTATAAACTCTTTAGCAAGCTCAAAGTAGTAGCCGCTCTCATTTTACTATACTCTATCCAACCTTGACTTGCGCAAATGGATTGCCTCTCAATCTGCACCACCTAAAAGTGGAACAACTTTGACCTTATGCAACATTAGAAGCTCATACAAGTCAACCTATTGATGCACAACTTGTTGCAGCAACAAAGTCTTCATAATGTGGCCATAGTTTGCACTGCCTCCAGAATCTCTTCTTGGTGCAACCTTGCCAAGTAGAGTAGAGTTGAAGATTGAAAGCCCATAGGTGTGCATGGCCAACCCACAACACCATCCTCAGTGCCACGGTCGAGCAGACTTGTCCCTCCACCGTTTCAATTCTAGCAACAACATTGTCGCTAGAATTTGGATGGTTAGTTGACCGCTACCATTATAAATATTAAAAAAGTAATTGAATATGTTTTTCTTTTTCAATTTACAATACTAAAAATTGGGTTTGTTCAAATACCACCCTACGTATTTCAATAATTCAAACGACAAGAGATACCTCTACAATTCCACGGTCTACGGTCACCATTGACAAAGGTAGGCCTCTACATCGGTTACAAGCCTCATACTCATCCGGAAGGGGCAAAGACACAAAAGTTTGGCCTCAAAGTGCACCAACTGTGGCACTTGCCCTATTGAGGCGAGTATGAAACTAGGCAGCCAAGACACAGAAGCATTGCACTTTCAAATTTGGTTCAAAAGCAAAGGCACGTACCTCCTCAAGTTTGGAGATGCTCCAATGTTGAAGTTGCAATTGCGATTCTAGCAATTGTTGTGAAGAGTTGTCATCACCTTTGTGAAGCTCGCTCCCTAAAACAACCTTCCCCTCCAAATACAAACAACCAAAATTGCAGACTCTCCAATTGCAAATGTGCTTGGGTGGAGATATGCACTTTCACAATAAACGTGCATGTTGCAAATTCATAATCCTACCACAAACTACTACTGCAATTGTTGACTTGCCAAATTGCAAATTTGCACTCTGACAACAGGCGTATGGGGCTGAAAATTTACGCTTTCAACATGGACGTGGTAGGCTACAATGCTACGCCCCAACCACAAACTATTACTCGGATGGCAGACAAGTCAGGTTGTAAATTCATTGATCAATTGCCAAACTTGGAAGCCTCCAGTAAATGCGTTCTACTCCTCCCAAAGTGAATGAAAGATGCATAAAAGAACCTTGAGCATATCACAAAAGCAAGGTCTTTTGTGCCGTACTCTGTGCCCCTTGCAAAATGTGGCTATGATGCACCACCTCCTTTTGCCAGAATGCCCCACCACCTCCTTTCATTGGAATGCCCAACAACGTGCCGCCGCTTGCCTTGCTCTTTCTAATGCTGCATGTGATGCTCTTCTTGCTCTAGTTGTGTGCTTGTATGCAATACACCGCAGCAGTGCAACACTACAGGAGGGCCTTCTCAAGATCCGGTGCTCACCCAGCTTGTCACAGCCACTCGTGACCCACTTGCCAAAGTCATGCGCTTGCCAAAACCTTGTCGCTGCCTCTCAATTTGCGATAACAAAGTTCAACCAAAGCACTCCTTCACCGACGCCCTCGAGGCTGTCTCCCAGGCTGTCTCCGAGTTTGCAAAGTTGAAACTCAACCACAGAGAGCGGCCTTTGTCCCAACTCCCTCCAATTTGCAAGCTGCCAATTTTGCCAAGTCCGACACAAATACCAGCACGTCTTGAAGACCAGGCGCTTGTGGTTTAACCCTGAAGATGACTCAACTTCCGAGTGTGAAGTGTGAACAATTGAATTCTGAGATTTCATTTTGTTCCCTCCTAGGAATTTTATCATGTTTTCAACAAGCTACATGTGCAAGACTACCTTTTGAAGGTCAAGGGCATGTTAAATTCTAATGAATGAGTGTGCAAATGTAGTGCTATGTTTACCAATGTTTATGAGTGGAATTCTCATGCCTAGAATTTGGACCATGATTAAAGCTTCATGATTGAAGGTGCACAATGCTCTTAGTAAGGGAAAAAAAAATCACCTATTACATACTTCAACTTTTCAATGGAGAATATGTTGCTATGAACAAACACAATTAAGAGGCTTTTGATCTTGATATTTATAAGTTAAAAGATAATCTAAATGAAGTATTTTATATTGAATCTCACCTAGGTGTTGTGTAGTCTAGATATTGCGTATATCAAAGTTGAGAAAACTACTTAGAAGTAGACAAAGGAGCAATGTCAATTTTGACATTTTTTGTCTGTTTGGGCACCCTGATTTGGACGCTTTTTTGTCAATTTGGACATATTTTTGTCAAATTTTTGTCAATTTGGACATTTTTGTCAATTTGGACGTGTCACTATGGATAGTTTTTTTTTGTAGTGTCCTACCTCAAAAACATTGCAAGATTAAGTTAGATGTGACTAATGTGATTAACGCCTTTGGAAAGCATTAGTCACATTAATCACATTTTACCAAATCCTCCAAATCGTTTACCTTTTGATTCACAAGTTGGTCCAAAACATCCCACAACTTACGTGAAGTCCAAAACAAGCATTCAAATTTACAGAAATGGACATGTCAATTCCATTTCTTCATTGATTGGGGGTTGGAAATTAAAAGAATTAATAAATTGTGAAAATTTCTAAAACTGTTTGTTGTTCAAGCAAACTTGCACTTAGGTGTTTTGTATAATATACCTACTATATATGTAAAATCTGAGAAAATTTACCCACCTTTACCCAAAAATTTGTGCATGCAAAACTGAGTTAGATGTGATTAATGTGACTAATGCCCTTGGAAAGCATTAGTCTCACAAGTCACATTTTACCAAATTTTCTATAAATCAAGTATAGCAATATTTGTTATTTGGATTTTAATATTGTATCATTTTTTGATTCTCTTACAAGTGCAATATTAGATTTTTGTAAGGTTTTATATTAACAAGGTATTCTTCTCATGGTGTCTTAATTTTTTTGGATTGTTCTCAATTTGTGTTCATTTTTATTGACGGAATAAAAACAATCTTAATTAGTTTGCTAATTTTTTGTTTGTTGCCTTGTGTTTATATACTTGGGCTACTTTAGCTACGTAAGATTCAATTAATGAATGCTAATATGTGCTTGTGTTAATTATGCATTAGATAATGTTCACGATTAAGAACGGAATACTTTTCAATCAATCTTCATTCATCAATAAAAGAACAATGGACTACTAAATTTTTGCAAGGTGGTGTCTTTAAACTTTTTAATTTAAAAAAAAAAACTTTATTTTAAGTTTTGTTTATCATGGCATTGTTGGTTTAAGTGTACAGTTATTTTTTTTTAAAATTAAACATTTTCTTAATTTAATCATTGTGACTATTTTTTAGATCTACAGTGTACCAATATGTTTTAAATGGTACAAGCAGGTCAATCTTTTGGTTTGAGTTGTTGGTTGATGCTCTATTTTAGTTTTCAACCATTTTTTGTTTGTAAAAGTAAGTTCTAGTTTATAATTTCTCATTGAATTATCTCTAGTGTCAAAGGAAAGAGCTCCATGGATATATACTTCACTTTTTATAAACAAACCTAGACCATTACTTGTTTGAAATTTGTAAAAATGTTGGTAAAAGGCTAATTGTTCTTTTACAAGTTGTACAAATGTAACTCATATTATCATTGAAGATTACATATCTAAAGAATGAGCACAATTCTTGCTAAAATGTATTTGGCAAATATTTATTAGATTTTCATCTAAACCAACATACATGTGATTTGTAGTGATTGATTATTTATAAAAATGATGAATGATTTTTTTGCCAAATGTTGACATTGGATCTTTTCATATATTAATTGCATTTTTGTTTCCAATGTTCTTGAAAGCTTTTTTTTTATGAAGAGATACTTTAGGTGAGTGATGTGAAATAGTATTCCCCATGGCATTAATTCTTGCATTTGAAAAACAACTATGACTAATATTCTTATAATAACCACGTTTTTAATTTCAACTTTGTTTTTATTCTTTGTCACATAAAATGGAAACCTTTTTGTAATATAGATCTATTAAATTTGATTTTGATATGGTATATGTTTTTATTTAATATATATCAAATGCAAATCCAAGTGCTTAGTAGTGAGAGTAATTTTAATACTACCAAATATAATAATAGAGGTTGAAATTGTAGGCACCAAATTATTTTCTTGAAACATATTTTCCCATTTATTTTCTTCATTGTCATATTCACTCAATTCCTAATATGATGGACAGTGGTCATAGGATTATTTTGATTTGGTATGTTTGAATAAGTAGTTTTGCATATCTATTTCTATAAATAGATTTAGTACATGACAAGTTGAATCATATAATGCACTAGATGATTTCACTTCATGTTGTGTTATCAATTTCAATAAAAATATTGCTCTTTATTTTTGCAATGAAGTTTGAGCAGCCTTCTATCAATGAATGAAAATCAATAAGGGTTTGAATGACAAAGCCTTTGCAAATTCACAAATTTAGGCTTATAATGTTTTACACAATCAAAACATGTTTAATTAAGACATAATTTTCATTTTCTCCTGTCAATTTTGAATATTCCAAGGCATTTTTAACAAATTTTGTGACATCATATATCATTTTACCTCTGGTTAGATCAACATGAATTCACCTTCAAAATTTTTTCTAAAAGTTTGATTTTTAACGTAAATTCACATTAGAGAATGTACATTATAGTATGACGTCCTTGCTTACTATATGGGAAAAAGTACAATAAACAAATCCAACTTTATTAAATGATAATTCATACAAATGCTCGTTTTCTAGAAGGCTCCTTCATTCTACTTTAGCATATTCACGTGGTTTGTAATTTCTTCCAATATTTGATGAAGAATCCATATTGCTTGGAACATCAAAAATCTAAAAAAAAGAAAGATTTATATTTTGTACAAAAATAAAAGTGCAAGAAAAAAAACCATATACAAAGAAAAATTGCAAGAATCATTATATATACAACTTGCAAAAGTGAAGGTAGAAGCAACACACAAAACAAAATAATTAGACAAAACATATTAGCATTGGATAAAATATAAAAATACTAAACAAAAAATAAAGGCAGCACACTACAAATCACCAAGTAGGGGAAATTATAAATAGGGGCACAAAAATGAAATAAAATTACAAATGTGGGCGCAATTTCAAAATAGTTTGTAATTTTTCAAAAAAATTTGGTTCGGGCATCACATTAAATGTTAGCAAACTTCCAAAGAACTTATAGGTCTCTCAGAATCAAGCCTAAATAAGGAAATTTTAGTAAAGGGGACAACATTATAGTTTCCTTATTTAGGCTAATTTGGAGAGGCCTTTACGTTTTTTGGAAGTTAGCTAACATTTGATGTGATGTCCAAACCAAATTTTTATGAAGAGTTACAAATTATTTTGAAATTGAGCCCCTATATGTAGTTATTTTGAAATTGCCTATCTGTAATATTTTTCATTTTTGTGCCCCTCTTTCTAATTTCTCCAATCACCAAAGACCATATCAATACACAAAAACAAGTTTAATAACATTAAAAAATAAAATAAAATAAAATACATTAATTGTATATGGGTGATTGAACAATTAACAACAATCTAAAAATAAATATGTGAGAGTCATTTGTGGTTATAGAAGATATAGTACATTCACGAGTAAATAAGAATCAATGATATAGTTATAACTTATAAGTACATTAGATACACGTGCATTGTTTGAATGTTGGATCCTAACATTTTGTTGTTCCTCTAAACACATGGTTCATTTTATTTATTATTTACTTTTGAACAATCATGTCACATTTATTTCAAATTTTGATTATTTATGCAGTTATGGATTTTTTTAAACTATAAATTAATTCTAAAACATGCAAAATACTTACAAACTTTCAACGTTTAGGCAAAACATCAAAATATTTTTCAACATAGTGGCAAAACATTAGAGAAATGTAGATTTTTTACAATGTATCTCCAATTAAAAAATTGATTACTTTTTTAGCTTTGACCATCTAGATGAAGCTAAGTTTGACATCCTTATAGCATTTCACAATGACCTTTATTTTTTCACACAACATATAGACATAATTATTTGGAAGCTATGTGGAACTTTGCAAATGGATATCATTCCAAAATTGTAAAGAAAATAAAAGAAAATTGTCTAACCATTGATGTTTGGTACACAATTCCGTCAAAATGGAAGACCATCTTTGGTTTCAATAATCTTTAAAAATTATTGCATGCTAAAATTAAATGCGCCATAATCAAATTCAATCATAGATATATTTGATTTTTTATCTTTTGATTTAGGTAAAAAACCATGCATAAAAAATGTAGTTTTTATCTCATTTTTAAGAACAAAATGTTCAATGACTTGTTCAAGTGGTAAACATGTTAAACTTTGAGTTTTAAAATAATAAGCTTTTTATTGTTGATACTTAAAACTTCAAGAATTCTACTAAAACATAATTTAGGGTAGAATGTACATCTATGATTCAAATTTGGATTTCCTTTCAAATTTTAAACCAAACATAAGCTCTAAAATATCAAAAGTTCAAGTCTTGCAATTCATGTTGTACTCTTAACTATACATGCTACAAAAGTCTTAGTAACTCTATCAATGATATTATGCTAATGATTTTGAAGAAGTCAAAATACACTGCAAAAACATATATTCATATGGTAAATGTCTCAATCTTTTATTGGTAAATTGACTCAAGGCTATATTTAGCTCAATTGTAAAATTTCAAATAATACACTAAAATGTTGACACCATTCATAATTTTTTTTTTATAGTAGGCCTAGTGGAGCACAAGAAGGAGAGCAACCTCCACCATTCATAATTGCTACTTGTACGTTTATTTATTTTTAAAACAACTAGACATTTAAGGTTATAAATATTAGTATGCCATTATTTGTTAGTAAGAAATTATAATAAGATAAAATAGTTCACATGTTTTCCAGGCAACCCAAATTTGTGATTAGTGGATAGGAAATATAATTTTACTCTTATGTTTTTAAAACAAACATTTGAAAATTATATGTCATTCAAAAAGCCTTTTGGCATTAATAAATTCCAAGTCCACAATTAGATGGCAAAATCCAAAAATCTAATCTCTACAATAATTTGAAAATTGCATCATAACAAAGAAAGTTAGAAACCTGTGAGGACAATTTTTTTTTTATAGTGAACGAGTTATTTGTTAATTTGTTAAAAATAGTGGTACCATTTTCTACTCCATCTTAAACCCAAAAAGTAACCTTAAACCAGATTTGCAAGTATCAGATTCAATATGAGCCACTAAGATTTTTTCCCTTGCAAGTTCTTTCTCTCAAGTGAGGACACGTGTACAAAAAAAAAAAAAACGTTGAGCTTGGTTTCAGGAGGGCACCTGATTTCCCAAAATGTAAGCTTTTTACCAAATTATTGAATAACGCATTAGTAGTTCTAAACAAAATGACCTACATTTTGTGATACTTTTCCATCAGCATTAGTACAGCTACTTATGAACAAGCATTTTCTATTCAAAACCTAATGAAAATTAGGGTTAGGAATCAACTTACAAATAAAAAAATTAGAAATGATAAGAATTGTTTTGGAAATGCTAGATGAAAATCTTCATAATATAATTTACAGAGCAATCCCTTTTTGAAAAAATGGTGTTAAGTTTAGATATCTCTACTATAGCCAAAGAGATATTTGTTCTCCAGTCCAAATGATAGTTGTAGAGGATATTTTGAAGAAGCATCATGTAATAAGATTCAATTTACATATCTTGTTGATGTACTAACTAGACTCCAAAAATGTGTGGACTTCCAATTTATAATTTAGATATTTTTTGAAAACTAATTCTTTGCTCCCAAGATGATGGAACTTGACTTTGTTGGAGTCCAGCCAAGAATGTTTGAGCAAGAGAAATCAACAATACATCCTTTTAAAGTATAAAAAAATTAGCATTGGCTAGGGTGACTTGATTATTAGGTAGTTGTTGCCTTAATCATAAATGTGTTTTGATATGCCATGCATCTAGTAAGCAAAAGATGGATCTTTGAGCTGCATTTGTAAGAAAAGAAAAATTTAATATAATACATCAAAATTTAGATTTTCAACTGCAATGATATCCAAAACTTAAGAAATCAACCAAGTGAAAGAAAAAGTAAATATTATTGACCAACCAAAAAATCCATATATCAAACATGATTGATAAATATAAAAATAAACCAAGTGGACCACAAAAGAATTAGAAAAATACCAAGTTTTATAAACAAACCTACTTGGATTGTGTCAGGCACAAGTAGGTTTTCTTGGCAATCAATTAGGACAAGGTCAACTCTAGCCCTCCAAATAGTCTTCCCAAGATAAAATTGTTCCTTCTCACTCAAGAGTTGCCAAATTCCCACAAAAAAACATTAGAGTGAATGAAAACTCAATGACATTTTGATTGAATCATGCATAAACAAACACAAATAAGTAGTCATGTAAAAAAAATCTAAATTAGAGATCAATGAGAATAGTGTCAATCTATACCTTTTTCAAAAATCAAATGACTTTAGAATAGAAATTGGTGCCATTTGTTTCCATGTTCTCAACCACTTTAGATAATGAGAGGTTGCAAACATGCACCTCTTAGTTCATCAGCCTCATCATTGCTTATGAATATAACTTTAGCCCCTTGGAAAATGTTTTCTTAAATTAATTGAGACAATGCGGCCTTCTTCTTCACGCATTTTTATGAAAAACTCCAAAGATGATATCCTTGGTCCATTGTAAGGTAGAAGGCTTGAAAACCGTCCAGCCTCTAAAATTGCTCACCCTCCAAAATGTTCTCACTCTATACATGTGTTTTTTCATAGATTTCCAAAATTTACAAGAGGTGTACATTTGAGGAGGTGAGCGGTTATAGAGCCCTCTGCCACTTCAGCTTCAAAATTTCATAACTAATTCTAAAAAACTCCAAAAAATATGAAACAACTTGGGTTAGATGTCAATTTTTCTTGTCTTTCAAGGAAATTTTACTGAAAAATATTTCAAGAAGTTCTACCTCCCCAAAATTCAGTTTCAGCCCTTAAATGGTCAGATTTTGAGCCTTCTACCTTAGAAGCTGTAAATACTGTACTGATCTACCACCATGAACTTTGTTTTTAAATATTGCCGTGGCCTTCATGTCCTTCAGTTATATCTTTCTCTTTCTCCTTTATTGCCACCTAAACCAATCTCTTTGCTTCAATATAAAATACTTCATTTAGATTATCTTTTAACTTATAAATATCAAGATCAAAAGCCTCTTAATTGTGTTTGTTCATAGCAACATATTCTCCATTGAAAAGTTGAAGTATGTAATAGGTGATTTTTTTTTCCCTTACTAAGAGCATTGTGCACCTTCAATCATGAAGCTTTAATCATGGTCCAAATTCTAGGCATGAGAATTCCACTCATAAACATTGGTAAACATAGCACTACATTTGCACACTCATTCATTAGAATTTAACATGCCCTTGACCTTCAAAAGGTAGTCTTGCACATGTAGCTTGTTGAAAACATGATAAAATTCCTAGGAGGGAACAAAATGAAATCTCAGAATTCAATTGTTCACACTTCACACTCGGAAGTTGAGTCATCTTTAGGGTTAAACCACAGGCGCCTGGTCTTCAAGACGTGCTGGTATTTGTGTCGGACTTGGCAAAATTGGCAGCTTGCAAATTGGAGGGAGTTGGGACAAAGGCCGCTCTCTGTGGTTGAGTTTCAACTTTGCAAACTCGGAGACAGCCTGGGAGACAGCCTCGAGGGCGTCGGTGAAGGAGTGCTTTGGTTGAACTTTGTTATCGCAAATTGAGAGGCAGCGACAAGGTTTTGGCAAGCGCATGACTTTGGCAAGTGGGTCACGAGTGGCTGTGACAAGCTGGGTGAGCACCGGATCTTGAGAAGGCCCTCCTGTAGTGTTGCACTGCTGCGGTGTATTGCATACAAGCACACAACTAGAGCAAGAAGAGCATCACATGCAGCATTAGAAAGAGCAAGGCAAGCGGCGGCACGTTGTTGGGCATTCCAATGAAAGGAGGTGGTGGGGCATTCTGGCAAAAGGAGGTGGTGCATCATAGCCACATTTTGCAAGGGGCACAGAGTACGGCACAAAAGACCTTGCTTTTGTGATATGCTCAAGGTTCTTTTATGCATCTTTCATTCACTTTGGGAGGAGTAGAACGCATTTACTGGAGGCTTCCAAGTTTGGCAATTGATCAATGAATTTACAACCTGACTTGTCTGCCATCCGAGTAATAGTTTGTGGTTGGGGCGTAGCATTGTAGCCTACCACGTCCATGTTGAAAGCGTAAATTTTCAGCCCCATACGCCTGTTGTCAGAGTGCAAATTTGCAATTTGGCAAGTCAACAATTGCAGTAGTAGTTTGTGGTAGGATTATGAATTTGCAACATGCACGTTTATTGTGAAAGTGCATATCTCCACCCAAGCACATTTGCAATTGGAGAGTCTGCAATTTTGGTTGTTTGTATTTGGAGGGGAAGGTTGTTTTAGGGAGCGAGCTTCACAAAGGTGATGACAACTCTTCACAACAATTGCTAGAATCGCAATTGCAACTTCAACATTGGAGCATCTCCAAACTTGAGGAGGTACGTGCCTTTGCTTTTGAACCAAATTTGAAAGTGCAATGCTTCTGTGTCTTGGCTGCCTAGTTTCATACTCGCCTCAATAGGGCAAGTGCCACAGTTGGTGCACTTTGAGGCCAAACTTTTGTGTCTTTGCCCCTTCCGGATGAGTATGAGGCTTGTAACCGATGTAGAGGCCTACCTTTGTCAATGGTGACCGTAGACCGTGGAATTGTAGAGGTATCTCTTGTCGTTTGAATTATTGAAATACGTAGGGTGGTATTTGAACAAACCCAATTTTTAGTATTGTAAATTGAAAAAGAAAAACATATTCAATTACTTTTTTAATATTTATAATGGTAGCGGTCAACTAACCATCCAAATTCTAGCGACAATGTTGTTGCTAGAATTGAAACGGTGGAGGGACAAGTCTGCTCGACCGTGGCACTGAGGATGGTGTTGTGGGTTGGCCATGCACACCTATGGGCTTTCAATCTTCAACTCTACTCTACTTGGCAAGGTTGCACCAAGAAGAGATTCTGGAGGCAGTGCAAACTATGGCCACATTATGAAGACTTTGTTGCTGCAACAAGTTGTGCATCAATAGGTTGACTTGTATGAGCTTCTAATGTTGCATAAGGTCAAAGTTGTTCCACTTTTAGGTGGTGCAGATTGAGAGGCAATCCATTTGCGCAAGTCAAGGTTGGATAGAGTATAGTAAAATGAGAGCGGCTACTACTTTGAGCTTGCTAAAGAGTTTATACACAAAACTACTAGACAACTTAGACTTTAGCATCAAGCCTTGCATATTTGTTGCCATAGATGTTGACACATGCATGAGTGGGTTGTGGTGGGAGCAAAGGGTGTGAGTTTGTAATTCGGCATGCTTGGGCGGCAAACAAGGTTATGCTACAACCATAAACTTGCAAACCGCCAAAAGTGCAATTGGAGGAGGCAATTGGAGTAGGAGCAAGCTTGATAAGGTGGGGGTGATTCCTGGCAACAATTGCATGCTAGAGTTGTGAGCAAGATTTCAATATTGTAGCATCTCCAAACCTGGGTGGATATGTGCCTTTGCACCTAAGTACGTTGTAGCTAGTGGGTACAAGATAGTACCCTTGTTGATTCCAAAAAAGTTAAATGCAAGTTCATTTGCTTTTGGATTGATTTAGAGACTTGCAGTGGCAGACGTGAGGACCTTGCGTTTGTGAAGCTGTTTGAAAACAACAACGGTAGATGCAAATGACCATCCTTTGCATATAATGTGGTTTGAAAATTGCAAAGCATGTTTGTCTCTATCACGCAATGTTATGGTGATTGGAGTGTGGCAGGTGCCACTAGAAGAGTGGAGGTAACATACAAAGGACCTTTAATTGTTGTATGTAACTGCCTCCTTTGGAATAGTGACCATGGTGCGCTTGGTATAGAAATGCACATGCATATTCTTTTTGGACTTACAACAACATTGTTGTGGAATGACCATCAAGATTCTAGCAACAAGTTGGTCTCTAGAATTGGGACGCTGAAGGAAGCAAGTCCACCCAACCGTGGCTTCAAGGACGTGGTCAAGAGTTGCCTATGCACATCTGTGTTCTTTCAACTTGAGCTCTACATGGCAATGCAGCATCAGCACAGAGACTAAGGCTCCATTGTCAAATCCTTTTGCTTGCACATAGCCATGAATAAGGAAGCTGAGATGTATGACCTCCTAGACTTGTGGATAGCTGAATTCTTTTGCCATTGGTTGCTGCAAACTTGGAGTTGCAAAACTATAGATGGGAAGTGGCAAAAAAATATGGCCGGGCAACTTAGATCTTGTTGGCCTTCACTTGGTCATTGCAACATTGACTAGATTTAGAGGAGTGGAGCTGGTCATTTGGACGGTTGTGGAAGAAGAATGATTGTGCAACCCAAGAGGTGTGCAAGTTGAGGAGACAATTGTAGTGGGAGGACAGCTTGGAAGAAGAAAGACGCATGCAAGTTTCAATTGTTGCTATAGCAAGTGCAAGCTTGGTTTTGGAGCAACTCCAAGTTCTTGCAGGTACTCTCTTGTACTTTTGAACGGCTTGGAGTAGTGTGAGTCAACTTGGTGAAAGAATTGTCTTTTGGCAAAGTCTTTGCAATTGTGATTTAGAAGGTCAATTGATTTTCCACAATGCGTAAGCATCCAATGCATAACAATGAGATTGATATAAATTTATCAAGCTCATTGGTTTTAAGTGGCAAATCAACCAATGTTTGGGAAGTCTCATGAATTAGAAATAATGAATTTGTTGTTGATCAACAACTCTAATTCATTATAAATGCCTACAACTATGATGTTAAGCTAGAGATGCTTGGATTTCAAAGTCATGACACTATACTTTGCGCCTTTTTATTATAATGCTCTCTTTCAATTTCATTCATCATATTGATACAAATAAAGAAACCAAAGAAGCGTACTAAAAAATTAGAGTCCAGATCAAAGGTCTAGAGAAAAAAAGCTTCCTTCCATATTTTTGTGTATTATCTTTTGAAGCCATTGATTTCTACTTGTTCAATTGGCACTTAACTTGATCCTAAAATCTATGCCATGGTGTGTTTAATATCTTCTTGTTTCTTTACATAGAATACTCTTTTGACATTGTATATCATCTTTTTAATAAGCTTCAAGAAAATTACAACTTCAGATGCTACAATTTGCTATATCAATGGATCTTGTACAGAAGCAACTACAATTTCATTGTAAATTCTCTAAAACATTTGACTAGATTGCTTTCATGATTCTATCAAAGAGAACATTCTTTCCATGGCAAACTCTAAGATTTCCATGCTACCTAAATAAAGCACAACGAAAGTTTTTCATAATTTGAAACTATTGACAATGGCAACAAAAGAGACTGTGGAAATTCTAGAGACAAATTTGTCTCTAGAATTCCCTAGGGTTAGAGTTGGATTGTGGGGATTCTAGAGACAATGTTGTCTCTAAAATCCCTTTGGGTAGGAGTTGGTTTGAGGGGATTTTGGGTACAAATTTGTCTTTTGATTTCCATATTGTTAGGTGAGAAATGTGTTGATTCGAGCAACAAGGTGATTTATATAATTGGGAGGTTGCATGGATAAATTTTTTTTCATTTGGTTTTAAAGACATGGTAATGGGTTGCCTATGCACATCATTGTTTGTTTAGCTGAGTTCAATTTAAGGTGATAGATCAAGGAAGATGTATTGACACCAACTTGTATTTTGTAGTAGCTCTTTATTGTTTATAGTCAAACGTGGTTGGACTTGTTGGGTTTAGTTGACTCTGTAGAATTCAATTGGAGGTTGTTACTTGAACTTTGCCCATTAGTCATTATTTGTTTAGCTTGAAATTTTTTACGGTTCTTTTTCAAAGCATATCTTTGTCATAATTGCAACATTATAGATTTGTGAGTGCATGATCTGCAATTCAATCTTGCTTATTTTTTTCATACGATCTATTCTTCTCTACATAATCAACAGAAAATTTTTGTGTTTGAGGAGATTTCAACATGTTAGTTGTTAGTTGCATTACAAAACAATATTGGCTATAATTCTCAAATATATTACCCTAAGATTCATAGGTGGACTTGCTAAAGAGTAATAACTATGTATGTGCATAGTGTCTATGGTTCTTTGACATACAAAGGATGTTTTGGCTTGGTTTTGATGGTTAATTGGTCATCAAATTATTTACATGTCTTATTCCGTTCAAAAGTTCCTTTAAAACTGATCACAAAAGATATCATCTTATTAGAATGTAGCTAGAGAATTGGAGATCATAAAGTTCTCTAGCTTGCATTGTTATATATTGTTTGTCTTGTTGTCTAGAGCTTCTTTTGTCCTAGTGGCTTGTACAATAAAGTCTCTAATAAATATAATGGGCTTCATACACAAATGCGTAATCTTTTGCAAAACGCAATGATAAAAAGAAGTCTTGGCAACATCCTTTTAAGGGACAATAGCGTTAAGTATGGTTTATGGTAGACAGTCAAAGCTCTATAGCAGTGTAATAAGCCCAAGTAGTTGATAGTTGTTGGATCTTCCTGTAGCTAATGTATTTTAAGTAGTCTACATTAGAACACCAGACTTTGGGATCCCTAGAGATGGTGGCATTGGAGTTGCAATTGGCATTTCAAGATTTGTATGTCCTTGGACTTTGTGATTGATTTTACTTGGAAAGTGAGCAATTCAAAAGCAACATGTTGCGTCTTTGTTGTTGTTAACTATACATTTGCGATGTCTTCATAAAAGTGTTTTGAGACGCTACTAATGTCTACAATGGCAATACCCAAATGTATTAGGTCAAGTCTTCATATCCTAGAGCTCACTGTAACTGCTTTGTAATGTTGATGAATTATACAACTCTAGCAATTTTGATGATAAGATGTAATTAGAATTAAAGAAAACTAAGTGTTACAAGAAACATTGGTTAACTTACTTGCATTGAGAGAGGAGAAAGTGATTAACATGTTTAGAGTGTATTGTAAAAAATAGATATCATCATAGCATGATGGTATTTGCTATAGGCAAACACCGCACAATAAAGTTTGTGAATGTGCGTGTGCATATGTTTAGAGAACTTATCAATGACATTTTTAAATGCAGATTGCAAATCACAAAATGATGTCTTTACTAAGAAATGTTGCATTCTAAATGATTGTGCTTATGTTCTTTGCAAAGGACATGTAAATTAGGTAAGTTGGTGTTTGAAGTTATGAAACTATAGTACAAAGAACAATCAAACTTTTACCATGCTACTATAAGTTTGAAGTGTTCAAGATCCAACTTGTTTTATTTTGATAATTAAATTTGAGTATTACAAGAATTACCAACAATGTGGTCACAAATTTGTGTTGATAGAATAGAGATTTGCAATAGGAAATTGTGGAAGACAAAGATACAATGAACTCTCGGAGACGTTTGTTCAATACATTTTGTTGGTAAAAATGGATTAGAAAATATCTAAATGATTCTTGTAGGTGATATTGGAATGGTTTTTTGAAAAGATTCTACATAATTTACAAGTTCCAATCAATATGTCAATGGCCAAAATGGTCCTAGAAAGGAAAATATGGGAGTCATCAATTGTAGTGTTGAAGAGGGAAAATTGTACAAGTTGCATAGTTTAAAAGAGTGGTCTATCCATTACTCATTGTAGTAGGAAATATCACTCTACAATCACAAGTTTGCTCATAAGAGTAACATAGGTTTTTTTGTAGACAATAAAGGAGAATGCACATATTTTTTGATAAAAAAATAGATGTTAGTTAGACTAGCAAAATATGATAGGCCCTTGTTGACTAGACATGTAAGGAAGACTTTAACAAAAGATTATTTCAACAACTCATGCATAAACAGATTCATGTGCCAAGCTACAGCCATTGCTAGGTAAGAGATGCACTAATCAAGCCACATCCATAAAATAGACATAAAGCTAGCAATGCACCAAAGTTTGTGTCATTGTTTCTACACTGAACAAAAATGGCAATGATAGATAGTTGCTTAATGTATATGCAAATGTGGTGATCAATATATGGCGTGAGAGACTTTTGCTATTACAAATACCAAAATACCTAGCAAAGCTAGGGCTGCGAGGCATATGGGCTTGAGAGCACATCAACAAAAATATGCCACACATTACAAAATTTGCAAAATAAGTGATTCAATCAATGAAGGTGACAATAGAGTACAATGCAAATACCATGTCACACCACACACAAACTTTGACATTGGGAGAAAATATTGTTGCAAAATTTTAACCATTAAGGATAAGTCAAGTAAAAATTCTAGAAGACGTGAAGTAGATAACGTGGCATTTTGTTGATTGATTATTTGTTAGAAATTTGAGTTGTCAAAGATAATGAAATATAAAGAGCGTGGTAAATATGGATGCCACTAATAAATGCAAGGAAATATATGTTGCAGTGAGCACATTTTGGTAGAAGGTGAAAGTTGCCATTGGTAATACAAAGGTGCAAAACAATGTGCTAGTAAAAAAATTTGGCCAAAAACACATCATATATTTGATACCATGTTGTTGGTAAAGATGTAGACACTTACAGATGAAAAAGACCAAGAAGAAAGAATGTTCATTAGACAATGTTATTTATGCCCAAGTCAACCATTTTGTAATTGATAAGACTATAAAAAAAGATACTCTATAACTATGAAAACTTCTGTTGATAGTGCACATCCTGTATGGTTGAGATTAGCAAAATTATATGTAATTTTGATGTGGGCTCTCTAAACAATAACAAAATCCACTTTCAATGGTCCAAGCTTGCAAAGAAAAAAGACGTGGATGAAGGATTATACAATGGGTGGGACACAAGTCCTTCAATAAAGCGGCAACTGGACTTTGATGCATTCAAAGAAGTAGATTGGGTGAACATTGGTGCAGTGAAAAGCAAATTGGGTGAACATTCATGCAGTGGTTGGTGTGTGGAAACCGAAAGTATATAATGTTGACAAAGTCCATTCTTACTATTCAAACTATTAGAACTTTACAAACACTTCTTACTTTTTCTTAGAAGGAAGGGACATGGAAATAAAGACAAAAGTTTGCAAATGTTTAAATGTAGGATGCATTAGCAACAATAATTATGAGTTCTAGTTGTTGAACAATAAGTGGGCATTGCTAATGATAAATTGCAATACATGCAAATATTGAATCATGTTGCATGGTGTGCAATCTCTTCTCATCAATGCTAGTCATTGACATAGTCTAAGTGAATTGGTACGTGCTTTTGTAAAGAAGCTTTTATTATATATAATTAAGAAAATTGTTAAATATAGCAAGGCTTTGTTGTGGAAAAATGACACATGTTATAAATGACACCCTTGTAATTGATATGGAGTTAGTCAATGATTACTAAACAAAGCATGGAACTGCATTAGAATAGTTCTCATACAGTTACATGTTGTATAGATAAAAAACTCTTGGCAGACCTAGAGAATAGTTCTCATATAGTTACATGTTGTATAGGTAAAAAAACTCTTGGCAAACCTAGTAGAGTCTGACAAACAAGGAAAGTATCACATCCTTTAAAGAAGCGAGTATATTTATGTCCAATGTTGAAAAATGTTTCAAGAGGATTGCAAACACTAAAAGTGATAAAATAAAAAAACCAACTTAGAAGAAAGTATGAAGTAGCATTTAGAGAAATATCTAATGAAATGAGAGAGCATGATTTTGCACCACACATTGCATTCAAAAGTAACGACTTTTGCCAATTGAGCACATGAAGATATACAAAAATTTTGCACCTTGTAAAATTTGCCTTAGGTAAAATAGCCTTTTATAACAATGGAGGTTAGATGTACAAAAATTTGAAGATATTGAATTGATGATGGCAAATGACTGGCAAGAATATAATGTAGTAATGCATTAGGAAGACATATGTAGTGAGCATGAAATGGTGAGCCATGAACAATAGGGCAAGATGTCACAAGTGGGAAGTAATTTAAACTTGCAATCAATGGAAAATCTACAAAAACATCTTTTCAATTGATTCAAATTTAAAATGTTCAAGTATGAGGCCCTATGTATACGGTTATGAGTGAAGTTTTGTATTTTGACAAGAATTCTAGGACAAAACTCATAGCACATAGATCTCCATTTATGATATAGCAATTCCTTGATCTAACATCAAAAATATGGTATGCAAAAAAGGTAAGATGAAGTGATTGATCTAATAATAGTATCTACTTGCAAGTATTCCATTGAATATGTACATGCTAGTGGTTGGTTAATTACTACTATGTGGAATGGTCCATTGTAAAAGAAAATAGTACTTCAAATATTAAATAAAAATACTACAAGTGTGGTAGGTACCTTAGTATGCACACAACATATTGGACAAAGAAGAATAAAAAAGTGTTACAATTAATGCACATGCAATAGACGCTTTTGCAATTACATGCTGATATTTATGATGGTGATGCAATTGGACAATGTACACATCAAGCAAGAAATTAAGTTCCATTTTAATTTGCAAATATGTATTAATATATACCATTTGTTCCAATTAGCCAAATTAGGACAATGATTACAAGAAGCATCTATTGGCAACAACTTTTTAAACCCCATTTATTGGGTTACAAATATTTAAATAGCCAACCAAGCTGTCCAAATTGTCATATACTTTTTCCAAAGTTTGTGATCACAACCTCCATTTTTGAAATAGATTGGATTTGTCTTAGCACTTATTAACTAATAGCATATGAAAAAGCCACGGAAGTAGAGAACTATCATGTTCATAAAATGTCAATGGTTGATCTAAAGTTTCAAAACTAGGTGCACATGACCTTTAGAAATCATGTTACTCACTATAAGTTTATAATCACATGAATAACACGTCTTGACAAAATGTGGGTAAATTGCTTCTCAAGAACACATTTTATTAGAACTTGCAATACAATGCATTGTAAGAAAAGTATCAATACAATCAAAAGGCTTTGTCATACATGTTAGGCAATGCAACCATTGCAATTTACAAAAAAGACTAACAATATTTAGGGCATGTAACTCACATGGTTGCACATACCATGATGTGAGCTATGATGTGAGAATAAGGTAACAAAATGCACAATATACAATATGAGGAACATGGAATACAAAATTATTGAGAAAAAAAAACTTTGACATGAAATGCCTTGAAATAATAACTTTGCAAGACAAAGCATGCCAAAATTTCTTTTTTAATACATAAATGAGAATGTGAAAAGAAAATTTGCCCTTCTTAATAAATAAAAAGATAGATACTTGTTCTTCTTGTTGCATTTTACAAAGTTTGAAAGGAAAATATAATTCATAAACTTTCAAAATACATTGCAAGTAAATCACGCATACATGATAATATAATGAAAGGAAAAGTATGTAATGAAGTTTGTGGGTATACTCTTTAAGATTTTCAAATAATTATATAACAAAATGAAGTACTATGAAGCACAAGTGTGATTGACAAAATTGAACCAAAAAGTGAAGTCCATCAGAGAATGATTTCAAAATTTGGAAATATCTAGATTGAATGCTATTTCTGAAGTTAGAAAACAAAATATAACTAAATAATACAGAGAGGAGGCTAAATGCTTACCAAAATAGCTGAAATTCATGCTAGTTAACACTCCACATTTACCTGCATAACTCCATATTGATCGAATATTGTGTTGTACTTTTGTTTGGTTCATGGCCAAGACACTTCTACGAGGAATAGCCACCTTTACACTTGGTTTGATTCGGACAAATTCCGGATGTATGCTTGTTGACAGGTTGATGAGGTTCCACTACAACCAGAAGTGGGGTGAATAGAGGGATAGAGTTCTAGTTATCCAATTACCAATCTCAGCCAAGGGAACTAGATCCAGATAGATCTATTGTTGTAGTCAGTTGGAGTGGTAGGGTTTCTTGTGTGACTTGTTGATCCGGAATAGTTCCAAAACGGTTCCGGATTTGTTGTAAAGGAATACTTACCTCTTGTTGTCTTTGTTTTCTTTGTTGTTTTATTTAAGTGGTACTTCAATCACTCTAATCTTTAGAAGGGTAGGATTTAACGCATTCTTCCTAAATTCTAAAAGTGGAACCCTTTGATATAGAGGCTAAACTTCTAAACTAGTTACCATGTGGAGTAACTGCATCCAAGAGAGCTATAGGATTTCAAATACTCCTTCCGGATTGACGGATAGTTTTGGTAGTTTGTATGGGCAAGAGACAGGATTTGGAGTCAGATACAATACACGAGTAGAACTTCCGATTTGTCATTTTGTTTATGTGTGTCTTTGTGTTAGAAGGGATCATTGGATCTTGTTCCGGCTAGTTCTCTAGGAGTTACAAACTAAATCTGTGCGGAACAATAAACAAGTCATCTTATTGGTGTTTTTGCTTGTTTTGAACACTAGTTTGAAGATAACTACTTTCTTGTGCTACAACACATATGTAACATTTCTAAAACTATTGACTCTTTTCTATGGAAATGGTATTTCAAAGTCTGTTATTTCAAGCTACATGCCATGAGAGTCTTAGATTTTGTGGGTTTGTTTTCAATATCATATTTTGAAAATCAAACTAATTTGACATCTAGAAATAAGTTGGCATGAAATTAAAACCATTTTTTGAATCCACTAGTAGAAAATGTAGCACAAAATCAACAAAATTTCAACCAAAATCTGTTGATTTTTTTTGTTGATTTGGTCAAGTTAATTTGGGTACTTTTTAATAAGAGTATGTTGATTTTTTGTTGATTTTTTGGTCATTTTTTGTTGATTATTTGTTGTTTTTTGTTGATTATCTATTGATTTTTTGTTAATTTACATTTATTTTATATTGTTCAATTCTATTTTTTTAAAATTTAAACATTATTTTTTTCATAGAATTTTTGTTTTTTAATAAAAAAAATCAATTTTTTTTTGGAGCCTGACTGTTGCCCGCGGCGTCCAACAGCTGCCCATTAGCGCTAAGTAAGGCTGCCGGCAGTGGGGTTTGAACCCCTTTGTTTTCTATTATTTTCTATTGATTTTTTGTTAATTTTCACTTATTTTATGTTGTTCAATTCTATTTTTTTTTAATTTGAAAGAAAAATTATAGATTTTTTATTTTTATTTTTCCAAAAATAAATTTTTTTAGGGCCCAACCGCTGCCTGCAACGCCCAACAGCTGCCCACTCCGCAAAGCAAGGCTGCCAATAGTGAGGATTGAACCTCCATCACCGGATTCACGAATCACAAGACTACCACATCATTCACAACCACTAGCACACATGCACTCACACATGCGCACATTAGTATAATGATTGTTTTTGTACATTATATGTTCATGTTTTTAATAAGCCAGTACACTTTGGAGGCTATTTAGGCTCATCAAAGGACTTTTATTCAAAAAACTTAGAACTAAAAATAGTTGGTAAATGTATTTTACTTTAACCTCCAACAACTTTTTTTGGATTTCAATCTTTTTATCAAAAATTATGAGCTAAAATCAGAGAAGGTGTTTAGAAATTTTTTAAAAATTGTTTATTTCCATCCTTTTGATTTTTTTTATAAATTTTCATTGGAATTCATAAATCTCAAAAGGACTGCTGCAGGCAAAGGCTAGATTCATTAATAATTATTATTTAGTGCTTGTTTTTTTTGTAAAAAGAACCTTATTCAGTTAAAACAACCTCCATAGTTTGATAGCTTTAAATAACATGAAATCTTGAAAAGTTACAAAATTAAAACCTTGCAATTATAAATTCAAAATTCTATAGACTTTTGAATAGTTTTGGATATTTTTTAAGGGCATTAGTATGTAAACCACACCCTTTGAACTATTGTACCACACCCCCGGGGTAAATTTTAGATTTCTACCATCAAAAATTTGAGTTTGAGAATTTTGAATTCAAATGTGGACTTAGAGACCATGACATTGTCCAAGACCACAAAAAAAATTGCAATTCAACAACACCCAATGAAAAAGCTTATCTTTTTTTACAAACAAAAGTAAAAGTAACAATTTTCTCCCTTACTAAACTTTTTCATGGGATGTTGTTGAACTGCAACTTTTTTATGGTTCTAAACAATACCATGGTCTCTAAGTTCAAATCTGAATTCAAAATTTTCAAATTCAGCTTTTTGATGGTAGAAATCTAAAATTTACCCCATGATGTGGTATAGTAATTGGAAGGGTGTGGTACACATATCAATTCCCATCTTTTAAAGCTTATAAAAATATTTTATAAGATTGTTTTTTTATAATTCATTTGGTTAGTAATAGAAGGAAAATTACTAAAAATACCCTTTAAGTTTTTCAAAATATCAAGTTTGCACCAAAAATACTTGAAACATAAAAAATATTCCTTATTTTTTGTAGGAATATCAATTATACTCCTATTATTTTGGAAATGTAATAAAAAAGTTCTTCTATTTTGAAATGTTAAATATATCCTTGTGTTATTTGAAATGTAAAAATCACATTTGGTTTCTTGTAAGAATTTGCATTAATCTATACACTTGGTTATCATATAACACAAAGATATTAATAACTTAAAATAGTTGAGGAGCATTTTTAATATTTTCCCAATATATGAGAAGCATTGTTGATATTTATACAAAAAGGAAAGATATTTTTGGTACTTTTAATCCTTGAGAGACATATATGATTTTTTCAAAGAATTGAGGAGCATCTTTTATATTTTTTTGTAAAGAAATTTTGGTATTTAAAACAACAAAATGTTGTACTTTTTATATAAAATTTTGTTGAATTAGTGAAATTGTGTCCAAAAGTGTCCAGATCAACAGAAAACTGTTGATTTTTTTGTTATTATGGTCATGTTTTTACTTGACTTTAAAGGCTGCTAATTTTAAACCTAACCAAATTGTGGAAAGTAAAGAAAATAAAACTAGTCAATGTACACTCAAACTTGTAAAAGATTATATTTGTTTTGAAAACTTCTTTTATTATTTAAAACTTCAAAGCATTTTAATGAGGTCCAAAAAGATTCTAGAAAGATTTCAAAAACAAACCTAAACTATTGTAATAGTTTTTTTATTAAAAATATTTCAAAGTATTTTGATGAATTACAAAAAGATTCCTAAAGGACTCTAATTCAGTCTAAGAGATTCAATTTCTATAAATATTTTGAAGTACTTTAACAAATTTCATAAAGATTTTAAAAAGATTCTCAAAGATTCTAAAAAGGTTCTTGAAAATTCTCAGAGATTCTCAAAGATTTTAAAATTTCTAAAGAGATTTTCAAAGATTCCCAAAGATTCTTAAAGATTCTCAAAGCTTTTCAAAGCTTCTAGGAAGATTCAAAGAAGATTCTTAAAGATTTTCAGAAATTCTCAAAAAAATTCAAGATTCCTAGAACATTTCCAAAGATTCTCAAATATTCCAAATTATTCTCAAAGATTCTGAAGGATTCTCAAATATTCCTAAAAGTTTCTCAAAGATTCCAAGAAGATTTTCAAAGATTCTAAAATCTTGAAAAGATTCTTAAATATTCTTAAAAATCTTGAAAAGATTCTTAAACATTCTTAAAAATCTTGAAAAGATTCTTAATGATTCCCAAAAGATTTTTAAAGATTTGTAAAGATTCCCAAAAAATTCTCAAAAGATTTCCAAATGATTCTCAAAGATTCCAAAATTTTTGTTGATTTAGATAATGGTATCTAAATCAACAGAATGTATTTAGTTTTTTACAGAATTCTGTTAAATTAATCAATTAGCGTGGGCAAGTGCCCAAAACAACAAAAAACTGTTGATTTTCTATTGTTTTGGATTAGAGTTTTCTACTAGTGGCCGCCAGGGCCAAAATCATCAAATTTACCCTGCTTTCTGAAATGATGAAGCTCATTCATTCTCAAATCCTTGCAAACCTCAGGCTTCAAGAGTCCCTTCCCATATTTTGGTGTCTTGACCAATCTTGAAGCTTCCATCACCCGCTTCTGACCTTTTGGAGTCCTTTGCTTATAGCCATTGCAATATAAATAAGTACACTCATCCAAGCACCTGGAACATGTCCAATGCCTTTTGCTACCAACCTTTCAAAAACGTAGTTCTTCTAATGCATTTATTCAATGAAACTTGGAATACAAGACTTAAGTGGAAAGGCTAAATAACGCATTAAAAAGAAGGGAAAAAAAAGAAGCTGCACCCAAAGCCGAGTGCATTATCAACTTTGAACTGCACCCAATGGTGGGTGCACTATCAACTCTAGTCTGGTGCAAAGAAATAGACTCTAGACTGCACCCACTGTAATCACCATAGAAATTGACAATGGATTGCACTCACTTACGGAATTTGGAACCTCCATAAACTTATATTGATGTGCTAGATGCATAAATAAACTCCCACCCACCATCATTCCTTCAATATGATCTACAACAACATGGCTTGATAAGAAGGCAGAAAAAAGACATCCAAAAAATGGCACACCTAATATTGCACCCAACTCTAGGTGCACTCAACACACACAATAATGCACCCCAATACTAAGAAGCCAATGTGCACAGCAAAAGGAATGGGCTTAGAAGAATCAGCAGAGATTCTAAGGAATTTGAAAGAAGACCTTATTGAGCTTAACTCTAGTCCAATGTTGTGAAATGACTTAAGAGCTACAGGATAAGTGGGAGGCCTTAAAGCGCCAGTGAAATAGCTCTAGTTTTAACGTTATTTTACTTACTCCATGAGGTGGAGGTGGGACTATGTCCATGATTTGGGTCTTAAGGTTATTTTGTTAAATCCAATCCAGATGAAAGACATTCTCAGGTGGGAAGTTTGGCTGGGGCGGCACATATGTTAAAAGATGATGCAAACGTCCTCAGATGAACTCAACAGGAACAGAAATCTCAACTGGAACAAAAGAGTAAAAGCTCATTTGAATTTTATTTTCAATATGAATACAAACTATGAAAACATGCCCTATTGATCCTTTAGTCTTTTGTAATTCAAAGCTAGAGGTGTCAATAAGTTACATTCACTATGAGCTGCACCCAACTTTGGGTGCACTTGAGCCACTTGAGTATTCTAATCATGGAAGAAGGCCTTCAAAAAAAAGTCACAGCCAATATTACACCCAAACTGGGTGCACTACTTTGGGTGCACTCCTGTGGGTGCACTACCTTGGGTGCACTATTTTGGGTGCACTACTCCAAGGGCAATCTCCCCTTCTTCCCTCAGCCGCTGGTCAGGGATGGTTACGTTCACTATGAGCTGCACCCAATTTTGGATGCACTCAAAGCACTAGAGTATCATAATCATAAAAGAAGGCATTCAAAAAAAAGTCACATCTAATATTGCACCCAAACTAGATGCACTACTCCAAGTGCACTACTTTGGGTGCACTACTCCGGATGCAGTCCACATGCAATACTATATAAATTGGATTTAGAAATCTCACCTTCCTCCCTCGGCCACTAGTCAAAGATGCTTGTTTGATGTATGTCCATCCCATGAGCTTGTCTCCTATGATGTACAAGCAATCCTTTCCTCTTGTAAATTGTAAGGCTTGCTTTTACTTTGCACTGCCAGTCTACCACCCTTTGCTTTTAGTGCAATCCCAATGGACGTTACTCTTCTCAGGATGATCTTGAACAATAGTTAGTGGCTGCATAGCCCTCCTATCGATATGCATTGTGAAAAGAAACCATAAATCAAATCACTCCTAGGAGTTTACTCTTAGGTGCACTCTGAAAGGGGCACTAGCTCTCTTGAATCTCTCAGGTCCCTAGCAACTATCCTAAATTCACAAGTGGAAGACTCAATATGAGGTTGGGAACCACAAATATCAAACGAGGGAGTGCAGATCAATCACAAGGAAGTGAAATCAAAAATTGCAATGAGAAAGCAAGAAAAGGCGGTGTAGTGCAGTACTGTTGTGTGCAATACCAATAACAACCTTTGTTGGGGGCGGTGCACTGCCACTTCTTTGACCCGCGCGTTAGTGCCCTTTTGTGCAATACCAATAAGCATGCTCGTGTGGGCCAATGCAATGCTATTAGTATTAGCCCTGCATGAGGGCCCTTTGGGGGTAGTACACAATTTTTTATTGTTCTTTCAAAAGCTAGATAGCTATTGAAAATAATAATTCAAAGATCAAGCCTCTACAAAATACAAGAAATTGATAGCATCACCCAACGGTGGGTGCACTATCACCTGTGCACTGCACCCAACAGTGGTTGCACAGAGAAATAAAAAGGAAAGTCAAATCTGATTTGGATGATATATGATTTCTAAGATTGGATCAACTCTTTTCCTATTCTTTGAAAATATTTCAAAGTAGGGGCAAATAACCCCTAAAGGACCAAGCCTCCTTTTGGAGGACAAATGCGATTTGGACATGTACCTACGGCTAAACTACTTTGCGTGATTTTTTGAAACTTTTATGGATGATGGGGAACTCAAATATTTATGTGGACATCTAGTTTTTTTTTTTCATTTTGACCTTTATTGAAGAAGTTGAAAATGAATTTATGGAAAATGGGCAAGATCAGGCAGCCCAAAAACTCCTTTAAAAATTGCACTAAAAATAAATAAACATATGAAATAGGTTCTTTTAGATTTATATATAGGTGGGGAGCTTTGCATCATTCAATTTTGATTGATGAGATGAAAGTTATGAGAAATTTTCATTTGCGAGTAGATGTAGTTTTGAGAGAAACCACACCTATCCGCAAATGAAAATTTCTCATAACTTTCATCTCATCAATCAAAATTGAATGATGCAAAGCTCCCCACCTATATATAAATCTAAAAGAACCTATTTCATATGTTTATTTATTTTTAGTGCAATTTTTAAAGGAGTTTTTGGGCTGCCTGATCTTGCCCATTTTCCATAAATTCATTTTTAACTTCTTCAATAAAGGTCAAAATGAAAAAAAAAAAACTAGATGTCCACATAAATATTTGAGTTCCCCATCATCCATAAAAGTTTCAAAAAATCACGCAAAGTAGTTTAGCCATAGGTACATGCCCAAAATTGCATTTGTCCTCCAAAAAGAGGCTTGGTCCTTTAGGGGTTAAAAGTAAGGGAGCTAGTAAAAAAAATTCCGCTTGATCTCCATAAATTTTTGCTTATATGGGCATAACTTTTGCTCTCATGCATAGATTAGAATAAAATTTATATTTCCAAAAGCTAATGTGTTTTCCTATCTTCAAAAAAAGTTTCAAAATATCAAGACTCAAATTGAGGCTGTAGGTACCTGCCCAATATTCCATTTGTCCCCCAAAGGGATAACATGGCTTTAAGGGTTAAGGACTACAAGATTAGCTTATGTCTTTAGTTTTTATTTACTACTAACCTACCTTATTTTATAAGGTAGCATCTATTTTCTCCATTTTACTATTCTTTTAATTTTTTCTTTCTTTATCCGCAGCTACACTTGTCTTTTGACTTTCCTCTTATTAGAAATTTAGGACTTTGACGTACAATTTTTTTTCAAAATGACCAAGTTGGCTATAAATAAACTTAGATAGATGCGGTGTTGTTACTTTGGGCAAGTTTAGGTTGTCAAACAGCACAAGTGAACAAACAAATTGGATGGTACGAGCTCTCATTTTTTAGGGCATTTTCAAGGTATTTGACCTAAAAAAAGAAGAACTAAATCACTATTTTCATTTTTACTATGTCATATGACTTTAAATCCACATTTTGACTTCATGTTGGCAACAATGAGTGTCACCAACATGTAAAGTAGGAGCACCTATAAGCATCACTTTAAGGGTTTTGAACATGATGAGTAATAATAAAAAGCTAGCAAATTATAGGATCCTGTTAAGAACAGAAAAACAATGAATTTGCACTTTTGAATGTATTATTTGGATACTATGAGACTAAGTTGTGAATTTTTGAAGAGCAAACTACCATTGCACTCATAATTAACATTAAGGTTTCATGTTCACATGTTATACATTCTTGTAATTACATCTATTCATTTCTACAGATTTTTCAAGATTTCAGAGGTGACGGTTATGGGGACACTAACGCTTATGAATGTTCCTACCTTATGAAGTAAGTTATTTTCATTATTTTTTATTATTTTTTGAAATCAACTCATAGTTGACTACATTGGATAGATATGAGCTCAATCAGGCACTTTGGGCAAATGAACAATCAAACAGACGGGCGGTCCAACGCCAGTGTGACAACCACGGACTAATGAAGATTATAGTAAAAAATCCATTTGTTTTTTATTCACTTTCACACTTTTTTGTTAGCTATGGCACAATGATTGTCATTTAAACACATCAAACTTTAAGACTTGAAACTTGACTTGATATTATAACAATACTCTATCTTAAACACACATCTATTAAATCCGAATATTATTCATCCAATTTTCTATCTTTACCATGTTTAATCTTTAAAGAAAACGTACAAGGTCTAAATAATCATATATTATGTATTAAACAAAGACTATGATATACATACAATACATTTTCACACATCACATTACAATTTTGACACATATAATTGCTTAACCCCTAAATCCTTAAGTGTCCCCTCAGGGGACAAATGAGATTTCAGGCAGGTACCTATGACTAAACTACTTTGTGTGATTTTTTGAAATTTTTATGGAAGATGGGGAATTCAAATATCCATGTGCACATCTAATTTCTTTTTCATTCTGATATTTTTTGAAGAAATAAAAAATGAATTCCTGAACTATTTTGGAGATGGGGCAGTCCGGGCATCCCAAAAACTTTTTTAAAATTTACATTTTTTTGAAATAAAAATCTGAAATTGGTTCTTTGAGTTTACATATACATGGGAAGCTTTGAATCACTCATTTCCAATAAATGAAATGAAAGTTATGAGGACTTCTAGTTAACTGGTAGATATGGCTCCATGTCTACCAATTAACTAGAAGTCCTCATAACTTTCATTTCATTTATTGGAAATGAGTGATTCAAAGCTTCCCATGTATATGTAAACTCAAAGAACCAATTTCAGATTTTTATTTCAAAAAAATGTAAATTTTAAAAAAGTTTTTGGGATGCCCGGACTGCCCCATCTCCAAAATAGTTCAGGAATTCATTTTTTATTTCTTCAAAAAATATCAGAATGAAAAAGAAATTAGATGTGCACATGGATATTTGAATTCCCCATCTTCCATAAAAATTTCAAAAAATTGGTACCTACCCGAAATCTCATTTGTCCCGAGGGAACACTCAAGGATTTAGGGGTTAATGTATTTGGATTGCATTCAAATGTATAGCAAATCCACATTCCTTATTGGTATCAAATTATTTGACAATTAGACATAATTATACACACTCTAATTTTATGACACCCAATTACCTTCTTAGTCACTATTTATAGTTTTGGGTTTCCACTACTTTGTCTAATTTCTAATCAACCAAAATTGCTCAGCTGTATTCCACGTGCATCGTCAATTGTCCTTTTTTTTTAAAGGTAGTGACATTTAATGAACTAAAAAATAGATAATTGACTATTAGGCTATAAACCTAACTAGTTTATTCAATTTTAATTATATTCTCACATACCTTGCCTAATTAGGAAATTTGGATCTAACTGTACATCCATTACCTTCTAATTAGCATTTTTACCATCAAAACTAGGAAAAAGTCATAAAAGTTTCAAATTTAAAAACAGAAACCAAAAATGTACATACTCTCTACAATAAACATATTTTGAAATCAATGCAATTCTTAACTTAGTTTATAGCAAATAGAGAAATTTATTCATCATCAAGAACAATCTCTTATTTTTGTATCTTTTTAGAATCATATGGAAACAAATAATAGTTTACTAAAAAATCTAAAATATAAATAAATATGCACTAACCTTGGTGTAGTAGTTTTATGAATTCAAAATCCTAATAATTTGTATCAATGTGGTCAACAATAGTAATCTCTTCAAACGCAAAATGTAGTAAAAGAAAGTTTCCAATGCATGTTGATCCACCTCCAAAGCTTTAACTTTTGGAATGTTCTGAAAATGTTGAAATTTTTTTGGGTATTTCATTTTTTATTTCTTAGAACAAAAGCAGGAAATTCTTTTGAAACTGTATAAATAGTGCAATTTTGTGTTTGTACCTAAAGCAACAAATATGAATACATTTAATTCACACGTATACATATGTATAGGAAAATACTACAACAACACCCTAAATTGCTAATGGGACGCCTCATTTGAGCATGAAATTTGATAATTTACTGCTATTTTTGATTTATTAAGTGGTTCATCATTCATTCAATCACAACATTATCACCTCCTTGAAAGAAAACATGACAAATACAAAAAAAAATGAAATATTATTGCACCAATATTATTTTTGATATATTTTTGCTTTATGCAACTCAAAAGTCTTATATTTTTAGTTTGAAATTTAAGCACACCTTTTTTTTTTTGTATAGCCTTAGAATGATAAAGGTGAAACAAATATTTTGATCCAAAAAAAAAAACCAGCAAAATTTGCATTAAAAATCACATTTTCATGCTTAGAGGGGGTGTCTTGTTAGCAATTTAGGGTGTTGTTGTAATTATTCCCTATGTATATACTACTAAGTGGGAGCCTAACCCTCCTTGACTCCGCGCCCTTTTCCATAACCTTCTAGAACTTTTTGGAGTAAGTTGAAGCAATAAAGAAGCCCTAGATATAGAACACCAAGCACCCTCCAATCATGTCCTCCAAAACCTTCTAGACTTTCTTGGTGAAAGTTGAAACATAAAGGATGCCCCAAATATAAAACACCAAACGCCCTCCAACCATTAGTATACATAATATGATTAAAATAGCTACTTTTTGCTATTTATTAATATTAATAGCTTGTTTGAGAACTACTAATTTATATCCTTTATAATTAACTGCTCAATTTTTACAGACAAGATTTTACTTGTAGTTGTTATTTGCTCATTTTAAAACTATTACATTTTATCTATCAATATTGATTGCTGAATTATTATTACAAATCTTGTTTATTGATATTGACTTTGTATTCTATAACTATTAAGTTTTACTCATTAGTATTAATGGCTCAATTTGAAACTACTAGTGTGCTTGAAAGGAAAAATATCAGATTCCGCTTAGACCTTATACTTATATTTATTTATTTATATTTATATATATATATATATATATATATATATATATATATATAAATAAAAGAATGTATAATGTCACTGCTAAAGAGTTGAACATATATTTAATTTTGTAAAAACTGAAGTATTTAACCATCCCAGATTTTCCATTGCCTGTCCCATTTCAAATGCATTCAAATTGGAATTTTCTTTCTTTTCTTATCTATTCACACTTTAAGCCTTACTTTTTATAAAAGAAGCTGCTTTGATTATTATTATTAGCTTTGATTGAGAGAAATATCATTTCTCAAACTTGCAACAATTGAGTTAGATGGACCTAAATACTTCTTTTAGTATGCAGAGAATACCTAATTTATTATAAGTAAAGAGTTAGAGATTTAATCCAATATTTGTATATTTTGCATATTTTTTCCAAAATTTATGCCTAACTAAAGTTATGGTAACGTTAGAATCCTCAAATCTTCTTCACACCCACTATTAGTTTTGAGCTAAAATTTTCCATGCAATTCAATATGTCTTTTAGCTTTATAATTTATTTCTACATTATATTCTTGGCAAAAAAAATTCCCACTCAATAGACCAATACAAAGTTTACCTAACATAGAAAAGAAGATAGTAATTGTTTGATTGTTAATGTGAAATCTAGTTGAAAAATGGTCTTTTAAACATTCATGATTTGTAAAGACAAATTTATTGCATCATGAACAATCATTTAAATCCTTTTTATTAGTTCCATATGATACCAATCATACCATGGAATTATCCATAGAATTGTTTTCAAAAAAACATATTTTTATTATTTGATTAAATTAAACAATTCCTCTTACATCCACTCCCATTTTTTTCATTTCTTTCCCATCTTGTTAATTGTTATGAAACAATATTATATAAAAACATAACAAAAAATTAATAATAATTTTTGAAAATATCATAGATCAAATTTCTTAAATACATATACAAATACAAAATGAACAATATTCCAAGATCAAAACCCACAATGGCCAAAAGACAAGATATCAAACCATAATTATAAACAATGTCCATAGTTTTTCTCTACTTTTCCATGCTTTGCATTGTTTAGAATACATTTTATATGTAGTAGTGATAAAAGAAAGCTCTTAGAATCTTGAATAACTACATGTTTTATAATTATGAACTTTGAATACAAAAAAATTAGAAATATTTTTTAGTTAGTACTATATTTATTGGTGTTTGCATTCTTGTACAAATATCGACAATGTTGAAATTTTGCTCTTACTTTTTAGCATCCAAGACGGTTTTGAGTTTTAGTTTAGTGTGACATATAATAAAATAGGTAGTAGGGATGTATTTTTTTTGATTTGAAGAAACTACATTTTATATATTAATGATATTTCAAAAATTACAATTTAGAGCTACATTTTGTAAACAAAACTATGTTTATAGGCTTTTGTTTCTCCAAACTGAGACTGAGATAATTATTGTCTATTTATTAACAATAATTGAATAATCTATACTCACAAATCTCACTTTGTTAATTTAATATTCAAAACTTATAACCAGTAATTTGTATGTATGGTATCTAATAGCTTGATTTTTGAAAGTAATTTCTCTCTATAGATATTAATTTTTCATTTTTAAAAACTATCATTAGCAAAATTATGAGCCCTCCAGAAGGCCCTTAAAAGCCGTGCCACATTACATAACAGAGTTTACAAAAAAAAGTGAAAATAATAATAATAATAATAATAATAATAATAATAATAATAATAATAATAAAATTGCTGTGGCACATGATCTGATTGCTTGCAAATGTCAAAATTTGTTATTTCCGACTGTTAGAAATGGCAGCTTTTTTCTTCATATGCACATCTCTCATGTGGAGTTAGGGGCCTTCTGGAGGGCTCAAATTTTTCCTAATGGATTTTCTATCTAACAATATAAATTGCTCCTCATTTATTACTAATTTTGTTTACTAATATTGACTTTGTATTCTACAACCACTAAGTTTTATTCATTAATATTAATTGTTCATTTTATAGCTCCTCTTTTCTAATTATAAATTTTAATTGCTTGTTTTATAATTGCTAATCTATATCCATTATAGTTAATTGCTCAATTTTTAACTACTGATTTCTATCTATGGTTATTAATTGTTAATCTAAAACTACTATTTCTTATCTATTATCATCAATTGTTCACTCTATTTTTACTATCTTTGTGTCATATTATTGATTCCTCATTTTATAACTATTATTTCTTATCATTTGTAATTAATTGCTCATAATATAACTACTTATTTGCATCTTTTACTATTAATTTCTCCTTTTATAATAGTAACTTTTATTTATTATTAATACTTGCTCATTGTATAGCTATCAATATCTATTTATTAGTACTAACTTTTCAAAATAGAACTATTATTTTTAATGCATTACTATCTCTGAATAGTGATTCTTAACTACTCTTCATTTTTTCCTTTGAGTATTAATTATCCTTTAATATTTGTGGTTAAGATTAATTCTTACCTTTGTTGATTATCATTTACCAACTTTTTGTTTCTTGTTTTGATTGATGATGGCTGTTGAAAAAATAATAATTAATGATTAACTACAATTCCTCTTTGATTATTGAGTTTTCATACTTTAAGTGCAATACTTGGATAAGAGGTTACTTGTCACCAGACGTTGACAAGGAAATGTGAGAGCTTGGCAGTCAATGCTCTAACTAAATACGGCAATGTCATTGTTATGGTGGCTCTTAATGTAGATTTTCAATTTACATTATGACAACAATCAATTATCCAACACGTGAACGGGAATGTAGATCTCGTTTATGGAGGGGGATTAGTTTGATGTGTCATGTGGTGCATGAAAAGGAAGGATGCGTGAAGAGGAAGGTTGAAAAAAATGTTTCCTTTCTCATTTTGTTAAATGGAGGATCACTCACTCTATGAAAATACCCAAAAAAATTGTATAGTACCCTAACTTACATAATGACACGTAATCCATGTTTTGGCATTCCAAAAAAGTTTGTGTAACAAAAATATGTATATGGTATTTCAATCTCATATTGTTGGTATCTGATTCTCATGCAATTTCAATAAGTCATACCAAATTTTAGTTACTAAGAACCAAAATCTTATTTTTAGTAAAAAAATTGTGTCAAAATTAGAGTTTCACAAGAAAGTTGATTAAAACATATTGGAGTTGAATTTTTGAAATTTGATTGCATGGATATGGAGGAGACATCCATACACACATTTTCCCTTTTAAAAAAACCCCTTTAAGTAACAAATTTATGATCAACAAAGAGTTCAATGTGGGGTGTGGTATGACCAAAATTTGTAAAGTAGATATTTCTACTTTTTGACTAGTTTTTGGCTAAGTAAACATATCGTCATGTTCAAAGGTACAAACTTAGTCATAGTATATGAATAAAATAACAAAAATTGATTATCATACATAAATATCTATTTTACAAATTTTGGTCATACCACACCCCACATTGAACTCTTTGTTGATCATAAATTTGTTACTTAAAGAGTTTTCTTTTAAAGGGAAAATGTGTGTATGGGTGTTTCCTACATATCCATGCAATCAAATCTCAAAAATTCAGCACCAATGTGTTTTAATCAGCTTTCTTGTGAAACCCTGATTTTGACACAAAACAATTTACTAAAAATAGGATTTTGGTTCTTAGTAACTAAAATTTGATAGGACTGATTGAAATTGCATGAGAATCATACACCAACAATATGAGATTGAAATACCATTTATATTTTTTGTTACACAAACTTGTTTGGAATGCCAACAACATGGACTATACAATTATGTAGACAATTTGTTTTTTTTCATTGAAAAATATAATTCTCATTAGGCTACTATGATTTTTGTTCATCCAAACCAGTGTTGTCTTGTCGGACAGATTTTTGGGTCTAGTTCTTGTGTTGTCTATTTGACGTCTAATGTCGCTCATGACAAATGTTAAGTATGCATGACATTTTTGTCTCATAAGGCCAAATTTAATAGTTGAAATTTTTTGAAAACTTACTTTAAATATGACCCAAATTTTAGAATCTAATAAGTGTTTTTTAAATTGAGATACTTCAATAAAACAAAACGTTAATACGTCGAGATCAGAAATAGAGAATGCTTTATTGATAAGTCAACATTAAAATTGACTTTATTAGATGGACAAAGGGGCTCTTGTCCGTTTGTGACATTGTGTTTGTTGAGTTGTTGCCATATCGAGGAAGACAACACTGATGGATTGCATCCATCAAAAATTCCAACTCCTATCCATCTACTACAAGTGCATTTTTATGACTAGAGCCATTTGACTAGGGAGTCATGTGCTAGTCAAGTTGCCAAAAGTGCAAGTCAAGTTGCCAAAAACCGAGTCAAATGCACTAGTCATATGACTTGTAGTCATGTTCTAGTCATAAAATTGGGCAATTTAGCTAGATTTTTGAGGACTTTGGCGGGAACATCATTAGGAACAAGTTTTCAATTAATTGTGAGCGGATGACTGCTACTATTGACTGCATGACTAATGGTTTGAAGATGTTTCATTGCCAAAAGTATTGGATACATGACCAAAATTGATAGTTGTCTCAATGCCAAGTTTTATGTGATCTTTAATAACAAGTTGATTGCTACATTTGATTACTACAAATACAAAAGAAAGAACATTATCTTCTAGCAAGACAATTATTTAAAACATATGTCAAAATTGACAGAGAATTGATTAAAAAAAATGAAATCAAGGTACTAGATTGACATCTGCGGTCTCTTGACATCAGTTTGATAGAAAAAGATCTATAAGGAGAATTGAAGAAAAGATGAGTTTGTACAAAGAAGAGCCGAATAGCATGTTTGATATGAAAAAGCATATAAAAGAGATATGGAACAGTGTTTTGGCTGAAACAAACTTGGCTCTAATAGAGAGCAAAAGAGCACGCTTAGAAGAGTAGATGCAGCATGGAAAACAAAAATGAGGATATTCTAATTATCAATTAAAAAATGAATCAAAAATCTTTAAAACTAGTAGCAAAGGGTAACAATGTAGTTATGTTACAAAAATACTTGTTTCTTTGTCAACATGCATGATTTGATTGCAAGATTATATGATTCAATAGGCAAGACAATTATGGTTGCAGTTTCATGTGATTTGACAAAGTGGATCCAAGGACATGGAGCTTCAAAGTCAAAAGTTCAAAACATTTTACCCTTTTGTTTGTCACTATGGTGTGAATTTTTAGAGTTATGAGAACTAAAGTATTGAATGAGATTAAAAAAAAAGATGATTGTTGGAAAGCAGAGTAGTGACAAGTCAACACATTGTACTACAATAAAGTTAGAAATGACACAATTTCCAATCTTTATTGTTTTGGAGAATTTCAAAAATTGTAAAACATTGCAATCATTAAAGTCAAGCACCAAACCTCCAAAGTGCAATCTCCATGACATGAGGACTCTTGGTTGTATTTTTTCTCAAAATTGACATTTACCACTTGCTAAAATTAGAAAATAAATGATTGTGATAGTTTCTTATGCCACATTAAAAGAGGCAATGAAGAGTATTGGATTCTTCAATTGGGTTGTTGCAAAAAAGGCATTGACCATGGCCTTTATTTTGTCAAAAACCATTCAAAACTGCCACTTCTATGGCAAAGAGTAAAAAATTTGAAGATTGGTCTTTTTGCATATTTGACCATAGAATCTTGTACAAGACTTGTATAGGAACGTGTCATTCAAAACTTAAAAACTTTGATTGCACAGATTGCAAGATATTTGCATTTAAAGTGTAAAAAACAAGCTTTTTTGCATCTTGCACAATTAGATTATTTGACTTTGAACTTTTTTAACTTAATTTTTTTGCACCATGGAGTTTTGAGGTTTATTTTTCTATGGTGGGGAATTGAGTTGAGAACCATTAGAAATAAACCAAAACAAAAAATAAATTTTTATTCTTAAAAAAAATTAAATAGAAGAAGGTTTGAGATTGAACAAAATTTAACATTGTTAATAACCTTGCAATGGAATTGAATCACAGTAATCCCAATGGTGAGATTGTTCTAGCAAGCAATCCTCACCCTTTCCAATAGTTTTTTTGCAAAAATGATAAATTTGCATTCAAAAAGGAAGTTTATAAGTTATTTTTTTAGAGCAAAACCACAACTACTTGCAAACTAAAACTTCTCATAACTTTCATCTTGTCTATCAAAATTGAATGATTCAAAGATCCCCACGTCTATATAAGTCTAAAGAATCTATTTTAGATTTTTTATTTGAAAAAAATGAAAATTTTGAAGAATTTTTTGGCTGCCCAGAGAGCAGCATTATCTAGATTTTCATTTTTAACTTCTTCAATAAATGTCGGAATGAAGAAAAAGTTACACTCCCACGTTGATCTTTGAATTCCTCACCTTCAATAAAAGTTTCAGAAAATCACGCAAAGTAGTTTAGCCATAGGTACATGCCCAAAATCCCATTTGTCCCCCAAAGGGACAATGGTCCTTTAGGGGTTAAAAGTACAAGGCAACAAAGTTGGTGTTTGCTACAATTAATCAAAATTAACCAACAAACACTATATTAGGTAAATTGGGAAAAACATTACATTTTGGGACTTTTGTTATTTCTATCATTATGTAAAATTTAGCATATTACAAAATAACAAGCATGCAATTTCTTGTACATTGAAGTCTTAGTGACTGCCTACAAGAATTTCAAATAATTTTCAACTTTGAGCTATAGCTATGCCTATGTTTTCTATATGTAAGATTAAGGTGGAGTACAAAATAGTCCCTCTCTTTTCCCCAATTTACTTAATATGGTGTTAGCATCAAATTCAACAAATGTGATATAAATAGAACTTGGGGAGGTCACTCTATGTATATTTTGAGTACCCCGTGCGGCAAGGGGTTTTTGGAGGGGGGGCTATTTATCTCATAGGCAAGAATTAAAGGATCCCTATAATTACTTATAATTGGTAAAATGGCTTATTTGACGGAACTCTATCATTACTTATACTTTCTATTTCAATGCAATTTATTCTAAGCTATATTCTTTATACAAGGAAAACCTAGAATTGAAAAACAAGTTGAAAGGAGAAAAATTAGACAAAGAAGTACACAACCTTTTTTTTCTTCCTAAAGTCTTGAAGCTACCAATTTTAATTTGAAGAAATTGGGCATATAATTGCCCAAAAAAAAAAACGTTTGACCCAGTTGAGCACCTAATTGTAGACACATGCTATAGTAAATTTAGTTTAGAGGATCCAATATGTGACAGACTATATTATATGTACAAAATACTAATGACCCATATTTGAAGGCTACCTAAATTACTTATAAATGATTTTTGACATTTAATGGCCTCTATTTTATTTTTAAGCTTTTTATAAATTTTACCCAAAAAGAATAAAAGGCTATCTATATTTTGCCACATGTTGGTTCTAAAGTGCGGTAAGTTACCTACCCAAGAAATAGAAAAATCTTCAATCAAAACTAGAAAACAACTGAAATAAGCAAAGGTATGGCAAAAGCAACATAACAGATTTTTCTAGATTGTTTAATGGCATTTGTAAATTTGATTGTTCATTGATATTGGTATGGGTTGCATTACTAATTATGATAAATGCCATTTTTTTATCATACCGTCTAATAGATGGAGAGGTAGAAATTTGTTGATGTAGTTTATAAAAGTTGATTGAATGGCTTTTATTTTTGTCACAATCATCTTGAAACACTTACACTTATGGAAGATGGCGCTTTGGTACACAGTAGCAAAGAATCAAGTGACAAGAGGCAAGCACATGGCATGAAAAAACTTCTGTGACTTGCAAATCTTAAACCCTATTGAAAATGTATGAAAGATTGTGAAAGAAAGTACTTAAAATGAAGTGCTACTAGAAAACGTAGAAAAATAAGTGAAAACCATGATTCAAAGGGCAAGGAAAGAAGTATCTTTAGAAATGACTAAAATTCTCCTTGCTAGCATGCATTATTGTACAAAGATTGTAAACATATGATGGTAGCATTAAGTGGTAGGTACTTTGAAAACAAAATTCTAGGTATGTGAAATTTCATAGCTTTTTTGAATGGTTAACCCCTAAATGTTGAGGCAAACATTTTTTGTCCTTTGGTTACAAAAAATATTATGTAGAACAAAAAATGCTGTTTTTCATTTGATTTTTTTTCAAAAATGATCATAAGCACATGGTCCATCCTAGAAGGTAAAAAACAACTTCATCAAATACACTCATAATTTTAAGTAACCCAAATTGTGAAAAGATTGAAAGACACAATGTTTGATCCCATATTTCCCTTTGTACAATTTCCATGAGATCAACATGTACTATTGACACTTGCAGCTTTTAAAAACAATACTATAATGTGGACACTTGTCAAAGATTGTAATGCCACAAGACAAGGCAAGCAGCAGTTACCAACCTAGCACTTAACTGGTAAAGTTTACTTCATTGTCTTTCCACTGCAATTTACGGTTTTTGATTTGGATAATTTTTGAGCATATGGGGACATTTCAAAATCGAGAGTAAACGCTCTTATTTTACAAAATATTTGTCATGAATATAAACTACAATGCCCTTGCAAACTTTACGCCTCACCAGCAACCACATGTTCTATTGATAGTATGTTTGGGCGTAAAGATTTGCAAGGGCACTGTACTACACATACTTTATTCACATTTCAGAATTACTTACAAATGTACGGTGGGGGAAAAAGTATTGAGAAAATTTATCCAACACCAACTCTACTGAATCCAAATATGATTTTCATGGGTAAAAATATTGCTAAAATGCTAAAATTTTCAACTTAATACTCCTAGGTTCACAAGTTTTTTAGCTACATAATATTTTTGGTAAAATCTCTACAAAATTTAACCAGTTCAAAAATTGCTGCCCAACTCCTCATTTCTCAATCTTTTGGTCCCTCCATTGTACAGAATTGTACCCAGCTTATCTACATCAGTATTGGACAAAAAAAGAAGACATTAGGAAAGAAAGCCTCAAACTACATGCTTGGTTGTTAACTCTTTAGGGTTTGTGCACCCAAAAAGTGGATATGCCTGGGTCAACCTTGATTGTAACATTCAAAATATTAATTTTTGGTATGTGGTTCAAACTAAGAAAATGAAACTTGACAAGTTTTCTTTTTATTCCTTTTTTTTTTTTGAAAAAAGTGAAAATTTAAAAGAGTTATTGCCATTGAAAGCTCCAAGTGTTAAAGTCCAAATAATACAATATGGTGTGTTTTTCATTCACATTTTCTACTCTTTAAGTGCATTTTAAATTTAAACTACAAAACTATGTCTCTCATTCTACCATTCATTTATGGTAGAAATTACAGATTTTTTTAATATATATTCTAATAGATAAAATTTTATTACCACATATAGCTTTAAAAAATCACAATAATTTGAATTTTCCATCAAATTTATTGAAAAAAATAACATGAATAGAAAATACACTTGTCTTCCAGCCAAAAATATCAAAATCTTATGCATTAATTAAATATAAGGATAAACATGGTTTGATAGTCAAATTTGACTTTAAATTATTTGTTACAATTGTTTTGGGTTTAAAAAATAAAATAACTAGCTAAAACTTTTTCACACTAATCTTTAATGCTACTTGTACCTCTTGAAAAAAATTCAAGTACAATAGTGGCTCTTTAAGATGAACCTTTATAAGAAAAAATGCTTAGCTAAGATGAAGGAAATGACAGTCCCTAGCAGTTGGGGAGCTAAAAAAGATGTGTTTGGTTACAATGAATGCTTTCCTTACACGAAATGAATATGTTGTCCAAATACCTTCATCTTATTGAGGCACCACTGTAGTTAGGGTTTTTTTTTGCTATTTTAACTTATTTATGTTCATTTCTTGAAAAAAAATGATAACATTTACAATTTTTCATGATACAGATTGAAAATTTCTTGCAATGATATATCACTTCACAGTTTCAAGCAATTAAAATATAAATGTCTTGTTTGAACACACTTTAAAAGGAAAGAAAAGATTTAGCTTAGATATGAAGTTTGACCATTTCAAAATGGATCAAGTCCTTCAGGGGTTAATCTGGAGAATCCTTATTGAACAGAGTTATTAAGTTAGATTTATCTTCAGGCAATGCCTCTGAGAGGACAAAGCAAACAAACATAGTGACCAGAGAGTATCAGCAGCAGTTCCTGGCCGATCACTAGGACTCTTCACGTAAGGAACACAAGTAGCACCTATGGTACTACAGGGTAACTCTCCACACCAATCTGTTGGGTGAAATGTGAATGCTAGCTGAATTTACGCTTACTAAACACATGATAGCACGGTTGCGTTCACTTTATCGAAGATAGGCACCAATCCCATCATGACCGTACCATATATTGAATATACGATTGAATCATGACAATGCTCTACTAGAGGGACTAACAGGCCTACGTGAAGCAGTCCATGTATGGCAATTATCTAAACCTAGGGAGTCAGCAACAACAAGCCTCTTCCAGATGACATGTACAATCTGTAGGAGAACATATGAAATCCACAACAATGCAGCAGCTACGGTGTTGAGCTAGTTAAATTGGCTTGAAGAAACTCTCTGATGTTCTCAGCCGCAGCCATCTTGTATTCCATCTCTCGGTCTTTGATTGCACTGTCAAACCAGCATAAGCCACCATTCAGAATTCATTCTGTTATGAAGCTCAAGTATGCAGTTTACTTATGAAAAAATGATCCTGCAGCAGGGTACGCCATCATACTCTGGTCAAAATGAGAAAAGTAAAGTGGGAAAGAAGAGTAAAACTCAGTGATACCTGTGACTTAGGCTCGAAAATCTGTACATGCTTGCAAACACCAACATGTGGAGACCAATGGAGTAGAAGAAAATAAATGTCCGGGCATACCTGTACAATGGCCCACTATTCCATGAGTCCTTTACGCCTAGCATGCTAAATTCCACAGACAAGGTCAAAGCTAGACAAAGTAAAAAATCTGCAGGGCTTCACTTGTTCCCGAGAAGGAAGCGACCACTTGTCAAAGTGATTTTGTCACGAATTCCAAGTTCCTTGTATCTTCGCTCTTTCTCCTGTGAGATCACATGTAAGCGCACTTATGAGAACATAACATTTGGCACTTGACATTCGTCACTCAGAGATCTTGAACAATATGGCATGCTGTTTATTATGATGCAGCTGGAGAATTTCAATGGCTCATGATCAGGTCAACTGAAGATAAAAATTGCAGAATAAAGAAGAGAACATCACAAAAAGCAGCTCCAAGTCTGCATCAGTATACTTCTTTGATCAACACGTGTAGGACTTGATCTTCACGTCCGCTCAAATGAGCTGACCACACAACGCCTATAGAAGCTGAAAACAGACCTTTTTGGAGAATGCTGTAAAAGGATTTATGTCGTCTTCGTAGATTTTCTTGTATTTGCTCTCTACATCTCCATTCATGCCTGACTCCAGATCCTCCCCACGCTGTAAACCACATCACAAAATTTTAGCCAAGTGTGGCACAAAATCTGCAAACCATGTGTCCAGGCCCTATTCCCTCAGATAACCCGCTCAATCTCCGTCTCTCTGGCGTGCTTTCGTTACAACGGACGGAAGGAGATGGGAAATGGCACAGCGTTAGGGTTCGCTTCAACACCCCTGCTATTTTATAGCTGGAGACTTGGTTTTCCTACAGAAACGTTCATGCATAACTGGAATGATGTCAAGGTTAGGAGTCGTCCTGAGGCTCGTACAAAACTTCAATATAAACCCTGCATCGAGAAGTACCTTCTTTCCTGATCGTCCTTTACTGGGTCGGTCTTGAGAATAGTCCTGTACAAAACGCATCTTTTCATAGAGTTTCACGTTGTCTGCTTTACTACGCGCAAGGTCTGCTGTCAATGCTTGACACCGATCCCTTGCCACGCTTAGCTCCTGCACACCCTCAAAACAGTATACACAATTAAAGCAGAAAACTTGTGGACCGATGAGCAGACCACTACATCCATGTAATTTCAAGTCCACCATTCGTTCAAGATGAAGGAACCATATCAGGATAAAAGGCATACTTCCTCTGTCTCCCGTAACCGCTGCCTGAAGCGATCACGTTGACTACAAATAACTGTCAACATCGAGTTCTGCTCTTCATCGTCCACTGACTTTCCGCCCAATTTATTCTGCATCCAGAAATCAAACCACCATAAAATAAGAAAGTTTACGGTTTAGAGTATGGAAACAATGCTTGTTTAAGATATAGGTAAAGCAAAAGATGATAGACAAACACCTCCGTTTCTAAAAATATCATTGCAGTCAATAATCTGATTGGGCGGTGATAAAATAGGTCAAGCAATAACCCTCATATGTGCACATGTACAGAATTTGTTACACAGAATTCACTTGAATTTTTTTCACTAAGAAGGTCACGCACCTCCCGTGTGTCTGTTACTCCTGAATCCGGCAGATCCCAGTCGTCCGATTGCTTAGCATGCCGGCGGTCATGTGAAGGTCCGTAGCCCTGTATACAGCACACACAAGATGATGATAAGGGTAGCTCACATAGCGTGGAAAAATTCACGATACTCTCAGTAACAGGAAAAAACACAAGTAAAGAACGTAAGATTTTCAATATATAATAGAAGAAAATTCCTAGTTCCTGCCATGAAGAGCTTTGCCATCTGAAGGATATAGAGAAAACATGAAATAAAACGTGAAATAATAAGCACGCAGAAAAAACCTTTAGGATATCCTCTTCCAGCTTCACAATTAGCGTCTTTTGCTCTGCAACTTTGGCCTCAAGGTGCTCAACCTTCTGCTCCGCAGCAGATGCTGTCTGGGTCTTCTCCAACAATTGTACCTGTCCAATTCACGAATTGAACTTTTAATGCTATTCTACACGTACTCACCAAAGAATAGTGTCCCAACAACAGAAGATAAACAACCTATTCAAGAGGAATTGAAAACACTACCAAGGAAGAAATGAGATACACAAGTCAAACTATTGTTAGCAACTAAGTTCTAGGTTATTAAAGATTAAAAACAACTTGAGCACCTTGACTTGCGTAAATTCATGCTCCATCTTGCGATTCTTGTCAAGCAACAGTGTCTCCAGTTTCCCAATATCCTCACCACGGGAGGCTATCTCCCAATCTTCTGCCTCCACAGAATTGTAACCGACCGCCTGCACCCACATTTTCAATTTCAATATCCAATATGCAACAGAAAAGATTTCCAATGGATCGTCTAACATCGTTCACTTTGAAGACTGTACACTGGATGTTGTCTATTTTTCTTTCAACCCCTAAATGCCCAACCTAAGATTAGGAAGTCTACTTCGGAAGCTAAAATTTGATTGAAGTACCTTCCAAAACATTGTCCATATCGTCCCAAAATGTAGGACAAAGAACAGAGCCCAGATTTAAAACAAGCAATGAAGGCTCTTATGTATACTAAAGCTATAGCTCAAGTGAATAACATGCGAACTTAAAACCAATCAAGGAAATGCATATCAGAAAATTGATTTTCCAACTCGTGTATGAGAGCTTTTGGAGAGCTTATGAATTTGCAAATGAGAATTTTCAGGTAAGAATAGATGAAGTCTGACCTGCAATATTTTGACTTGCTTTCTCAAGTCCTCCAATTGTTTAGTAGTTGGTCTTTCAGTGATTTCCCGCTGGAGCTCTTCCAGGATGGCATCCTACATCATGTTCAGATCATGTTGAGTGCTAGTAAGTCCAAGACTCAAATACTTCTCCAATTTAAGACTGTAGACTGAAAATGCAATAGTAATTACTTCAACAATGTTTTCTGCACCTTCTCATTCAGAAGCGCTTTCAGTTTCTTCACTTCAACAACATGCTGCTCACGCTCACTTCCCAAAGCGGCTTCCACAACGTGCAATTCATGGTGGAGTTCAGAGATGATCTTCTCCTTTGCAGTCAAAGATGCTTCTAGATTGCTGCTAGCCTCCTCATCTAGCCTACACTTCTCAAGAATAAGTTAGGAATTTAGAAGCTATTGAGAATCAAATAATAAGTGAGAGATTATCAAGAAACGCAAGACTCTTTATTTCTGATTCCATTTATAAAAGAATTCCTCTTTACTCCATTCTTACTAGGATCCAGTCTATGATATGCTAGCATAAACTGCAAAATGTTTTTTTCTCCGCTAGTTGAGGACGCCATAAAACCAAGTTCTGTAATTGATGTCTTCAAAGCTATATGTTTTCAAAACAAGCGAGTGTATATGAAGACTGAAGATTACGTCTAGACTTAAGAACCCAAAATACTTCTCTAGAATTGCAAAGCCCTATGTTTCAAGGGGTATCAACTCAGTTAAAATAACTATTAGACGAGCAGCAACGGAGAAATGCACTAACCGTTCCTGCAGCTGTGTATCTTCATTGTGCACTGCCTGTAATTGTTGCCGTAATTGCTCCTGCACCCACAACCAGATAACACAACATTTAAACCAACAGAGAAGTTTTCACAGTAGACGAGGGAAGCAAGATGACAATCTACAACAACTCCAGAACTTCGTAAATAGTTTAGTGTTCCGTGGAATCAGAACACAAATCCAAAATGTAGAATGAAGCCTTCACGGTTATTCACTCGATAAGATAAACACCTGCCCCTCTATTTTGTGCAGTAATTGGGAGCTTCTTAGAACTCAACTCTCATTCCGGGTAAACCTGAATCCAAGGTCATTGGCTCGTGTCCCATGTGGGTTCCTATTATTTACATGTCCCAATATCCATGCCCTGCCAACCGACGTAATCCAATGACCCTAAATCTCCCGCTGGTGCCTTAAAGCTCTACTATCCGATTTAGATATTGAATTTGAGAAAGTCTGCAACCTACTATTCAGTACTAGAATAATAAGAACCAAAAAAAGAGAAGGGGTGATCTCTGTGGTGTTTGCAATCGTTTCAGATATATACAGCTGCGATAAATGGCACCCTTAAATTTCTCAAAAAAACTATACGGACCTTTTCTCTTTCCAGGCTCAGAAACCGGGCCTGTGCTCGCTCCACCTCGTCCGTCAACAAGTTTAGCTCTGACTGCTTGTTTGCACTGAGTTCCTCTGCACAGAACACATTAAATACTGACATGGCTTAGTCTCTTTGATTCAAGAACAAAAAATTACAATATATGAATTAGTAAGAAAGTTATCTCTGCTCAACAAAGGGACAAGCACCAAACCAGATTGAGTACGCAAATCGAACAGCTGGCTCTGCCCGTATTCATGAAGCCTCTGCATATTCTGTACACTGTCCTTAGCTGCTCGCAACTGATCTTGCAAAAACTCTTCCCTGCAACCTCAATTGAACGACATTCATCAAGAGATGTGATACTGAAGTTCTAGAATGATACAAACGTTCACAGAACGTATTCAAGACCTTGGTATAAGCACCAAAAAAGCATCAGTCAATCCATTCATTTATCACTTTTTTCACCTGTCCCTTAATATTTCGAGGCTTTTCTGATTCTCCTCTGCCAAGCTGCGCTGCTTCATTTCAACAATTTCCTTTATTTTTTCCTCCATCTGCTCATCAAAATTGGCAAATCTTGTTAGAATGCTTCGTGTGACAACAGTTGAGCACCTAGGTCAAAGTCAACTGTTAGAAGGAAGCGTCCATGCACGACACCGAAAATGGATCCAAGCCTGCCGGTTCTCTTATTCTGTTTGGTTCTAGATGGTTGCATATACGCAGAACCTAATCATACATGCTGTCGACTAGAGGAAAACTAGAACTCAGGGTCCATTGGGAAGCAACGCAACAACTAGATAACTTAGGGGCGAAATGAGACCTGCTGTTCAAGAGAACGATTTCGTTCTTCTAACCGCCGCACAGTGGCCTGTTGATTCTTCAGATGAGCCGCCTCTGAGCGGAACTCCTCCAACTCTTGCTTCATCTTCCGACTCTCCGACTCCAAATCAGCCACTTTTGATGCGGACTCCTGCACATGGCTTTTGAGTTTACATCAAGGTATCTCTTGAAGACAAGACTGCAACACTCGCACCTTGACTTGTAGGGAGAACAACACCAGATCACCTATAAAAAAATTCCATGGTAACAATCTATGCTGGCCCTGCAGTCAAAATAAACCATGCTTCTAAACTTTACATGCAGGACACATGTTGACAGAAGGCACCGATCAATGATGCACCATTCACAGAGATAAAGGAACTTACTGAGCCAGCAGTGAGAGCAGGGACGGGATCGGCAGCCTCATAGAGCTTCTGATAGATATTAAGGAAAGCATTCTCTCCAAATTTAGCTCTCTTTGTAAGGTTGTCCACTTCCTCTTGGTAACCCTTCAGGAGTGCTGGAGCTGCTTTGATCTTCTCCTCCACAGAGGCTTTTTTATAGTCTGCTCCATTGATGGAATTCAATCATCAGAATGAAAAAGTAAAGAGGTTTGACCACTACCACTACGTGATTGTCTAAGTACAAGCAGCCACAGAAATCATGACAAAAGAGTCTAGAAAAACATTGCAAAAAGGACAGCTGCACTCACCCCGTGTGGTCTCAGCAAGCTTCCGACGGTTCTTAAGACTGCTCTCTTGATTTTTGTCAATTTCCAAAGCTTGTTTGTCCAATTGCGTCCGCCAGTTCTCTAGATCAAAACCTGGTTGCCAAGCAAAAATGAGTTGAACCTGGAAAACAGCCCATCCTAAACTCCTGGCCTCGCCTATGCGACAGCGTCCAAATCCAAGTTACTAATTTCCAAAGAGCTAATTCAGTTACTTCATAAAAAAAAGGCTTCTGATCATCATACACAAAAATAACTAATAATGATCCTTCAGCTGCAAATCCACTGCTCAGAGAGCTCAATCCCAAGCCCCAAAGTCACAAAATTGAGAACAGGCCAAAAGAAAATAATTGAAAGATAGATCAGAAGGCAGATCTAGCAGTCTCCGATTTCACAATGCCGGCTGCACAAACCTCTTCGAACCAAAACCTCAATGCAGAATCGCTCTAAGGACTTTGCAAGGGGGTAACCTAAAAAGGAAACCCTCGAGCCTAGACGCAGAATAAAACTGAAGACAAAGGTCACTAAGAGAGTCCAATCGATGGAAAACCAATAAGAGCGTCCTTCAATGCTGAAGAGAAAAGTTGCAAAGTACCTCCGAACTAAACCCTAGTTCCAGAGAGAGGGAAGCGATGGGAGCGGGTATGTGGTACCTTTCCAGAACGACAAGACCTGCGCAATAGGAGAAGCCGAATTGAACACCTGCTGCTGCCTTTGCAAGGTGTCTCTCTCTGCCCCGCCATCGCTGCCAGCGACTCCATCCACCTCCATCTTCGCCACACCAAGATACTGCTGAGGAAGAACACAGTGGTAACCCCCGTTGGTCTACTTCATCGGAAGCAAATTCTGCCCTGAAAATCCTCGGTAACGAAAAGAACCGCAATTCTCCCCGGAACGTACAATGTCGTGCGATCGATCGATCGATCGTGGGTTTGATCACATGATAAGTTACTCCGCATGGCTTCCACAGTTCGTGATTGTGATCTCGACACACTCGCCTCTGACCGCCGGGTTGCAAGGGAACGAAACGAAGACCAGCTTGGCTGCTTTGGTGGAGAACCAACAATGCGGATTTTCATTCATCCATGTCGCGAACATCCTTCCATTCGAAACCCCCAAGATTAACTCAAGAAATGGACATCCATGGAATGTATGTGGTTCATGCATGTATAAATATGATTTTTTGTTTTTACTTATATCTTTATTAGTATAGGCACCCATCGGTCCAGTGGGACTCAAAAAAATTTCAAGCCCAATTATGTAGACCATTTCCCTTGCAAGAAAATAATTCTTACTTTTTAATAGCACTCTCCAATTTCACACTAAACCCATGCAATAAAATATTTATCTTTGTTCACAAAATATTTTGTTTTCATAAAGTGTTTTTATTTCTATACCCACAAAGTTTCTTACCCATGCAATAAAAGGAACATCACTATATTCTCATGGAGAAAAACATTATTTATTTTTTGCTAGCACAATTTTTTTACCCACATAATAATTTCAAACAATATTTTCTTTTTCTTTTTCACCCATGCAATTTTGTTACATTTTTTCATTATTTATTCATACATTTTTTTATACATACAATTTTTTATCCATACATTTTTTTGTTCACGTAGATTTTTACCTGTGCAAATTTTTACTCACATAGTAAAAGGATCACAATAAAAATATGCATACGCAATAAATTGTATTCTTTTATGTAGATAGACTCTCAATACTTACATGTATGTGTATGCACGTTTGTTTTTTCCGTTTACCATTTATTTGTAAGTGTATCGTACTTTATGCTTTTCTTGATGAGAACAATTTCAAATTTAGTATCATCGATTTGTGAATTATGAAATTATGAAATTATGCTATGTACTGTTATTATAGCCAAAACAATTCAGTTGAATCAAAATTCTAGTTTTTTGCAAATCTTTCTATCTTTGTAAATTTTAGACAAAAATCTTTTTAATCCATGACTTTTGTATATCCAATTTTTCATGTGTAATCTTATCCAATGTTCTTAACTTGTCCACTATTGAAATTTATTGAGGCAACTTATTGATGTCAAACAATTATTTAATGTTATTACTTATGGTGTTATTAATTTAATGATAGGGAATCACTACAATGACACCCTAAATTGCTAACGGGACACCCCCTATAAGCATGAAATTTGATAATTTAGTGTTGTTTTTGATCTATTAAGTGGTCCATCATTCATTCAATCAGAGCATTATCACCTCCTTGAAAGAAAACATGAAAAATACAAAAAAAAAATGAAATATTATTGCACCAATACTATTTTTTGATATATTTTTGCTTTAAGTAACTTAAAAGTCCTATATTTTTAGTTTGAAATTTAAGCACACCTATTTTTTTTAATATAATCTTAGAATGATAAAGGTGAAACAAATCATTTGATCCAAATAAAAAAATCAGCAAAATCAACATTAAAAATCACATTTTCAGAGCGGTATCCCGCTAACAATTTAAGGTGTCAATGTAGTAATTCCCTAATGATATTGTCAGAGAAACTTAAGGATAGAAGGTTAGAATTTTAAAGGTTCTGGTTTTGATGGTAATAGTGGTTTTAATTATGATTGCACTAATTGTATTTAGTGCAAAGTACTAACTGTAGTGTTAATTAGGTTTTTGGAGAAACTTTTTCTCGTAATGGATGTTGATTCGATTCTTCAAAATACTCAAAACAATTTGTATAATTTTCAACAAAAATGACAAAATGTTTTTTTCATTGTGATTCAAGTGAAGCATGGTTTTTTCTTTTATCGTTGATATCAATTGAAGCTGTCTTCATTTGACATGCACCAAGTTGAATGTTAATTTAAGTAATAAATTTGAAAGGCATTTCACGTGATGAATGCCCAACTGATATATTTATGCAAGGCCAATAACAAATTGCATTACATGCGAAACTATGTCAAGTTACATATCTTGATGATGAGTTCTTATGAAGTGATTCCATTTTCAATGTATTTACTTAAGTATTGAGTTGGGGGACCCTCAAAACTTTTATTTTGATTTTGAAATGATTGAAGTAAGGTGATTTTAACCCTTAAACATCCCATGGGTATAGTAGATATGTTGCCGTATATTTGGCATTTGTTGCCAACAAGAAATTCTAATTTGGGATCTCAAATAGCTCACTAGAACCGCGTTTATCTATATTCCAACTTCTTTGTTGATCTCAAACGTGTATAAGTGTGGATCCATTCCAAATACAAGAAAAATATCCCATATTATATTAGTTGCGAAGGGTCTTTTTGATATTTAAGGGTTAATTCCAAATGAGAGGAATTATTGACTTAACCACTTTGAATTTACTTCAGTTTTATTTATAAGATTACATGTTTTACACGTAATAAAATGACGTATTTATTGATGATCAAATAGGACTACCGTAAAGTGCTGAGGATAAATTTGGATAAATGATCTTTTTTTGAATAAAAAATCTATTGTTCTTCTTTCAAAGGTAAGCTTATATCCCGGTAATTGAGTGGGGAATTCAAAATCATCTCTTGCCACTAGTCAGATGAGCTCTGCCGGTTCAACCCATAACAGCTTCTTTGTTTCAAGCCTCCAACATCATTGTATTCATTGATGTGAAGGCGCAAGGCCTTTTAGGCTGAGCCACAATCACAACAAATTCCAACATTGTACACGTCTCCTTCACAGCCCTTGTCATGCACAAGGTAGCAAAAACAAGAAAAGTAGGGCGAGAAGGCTTGGTAACATTGTTGTCACACTGTTGCAAGGACTTCAAGCAAGGTTGCATAAGAACTTCATGCCCTATCTTGCTACTCCCTACTCCCATCCCTCCAAACCTAATCACATGGGCTTCTTTAACCCCTAAGCGTCTTGCTAAGAAAACTCAATATACCTCCAATGTGAAACCTTCAACACATTTCCCAATTTTTTAAAAAGTTGAAAAAGTAATTACATAATCCAAACCAGTCATTATATACCCAAATATAAATCAAATGTTTTAAACCAATTTGATTTCAAATCCAAGTAAATCTGCAAAATCCCCACCGTTGAGAATCTCATGTTTTCCAATATGTGCAACAATTCAAAATATGGATTTTGGACTTTCATGTAATATTTTCTCAAAAAAAGATTTACCTAATGGCTGATCTCATGAGATTGTGTCTTGCTATACTTGATGGAACAAAAAACCCCACAAATGGAAAAAAACTCCAAAAGATATGGTCACTCAAAGTAGCTAGATTCCACTAGCTCCTTACTTTAAACCTACCCAAATCAAAAAAAAAAAAAAGACACATCACCAAACTTCTCCCTTGTACAATACAAGACATGAGAGCACCCATCCCATCTGCTCTCTAAGCCGCTCCCTTTGTTTATCCAAAGACATTCTTCTCCTAATTGTTACAAAAATAGAATATTTTTCATATTCCATGTAGAATTTAGAGCAAAGTAGGCGCTTCAAGGAACAACAAGCCGATCAGAAATTTTTCTTGAACTAACAACTCCATTTGAACTTGAGTGGCACACCAAAATTTGGGCTAAATATACCTCTTTTGTATACTTTCACACCTCCAAGCACCCCTTTGACCATATTGGGCTCTTTGGTCCTTTAGGAGTTAAGCGGGTGGCAGGAGATGCTCTAACTCTTGCGCGGAGTCCCTTCGAATATGATGTATTGATTGTATTCAGGCAGTCCTTTGCTTGTTGTGATACCGCGTCTGCTTATTGCGACGGGTATCAGAAGCAAGCCAATGTAGAAAGTTGATATCCGGGAATGATATTTCATCTAACTTAAGCTTAGGTGTTCTTTGACTCGACGAGAGTGAAGGGCTTAGGGTTTGAGGACATCTGCTTCGTCGCCATTGCTGATCTCGACTCGTATGTTTTCGTGCTTCCTTGGTCCTCGACCATGGCTGTTCGTGGCGTGTGGCAGCTGCAGAAGCTCATCGTCTCCTTGTGCGACCACTCCGGCAGTAGTGCTGGGGCTCGCGATTTCGTTGCGCGTCTCTTCCCCTCTTTCCAGAAGCAGAATCCTCAATTTGAGCTCACGACTCGCCTGGTTCGTGGTCACCATCCCCACCTGCGCGGCCTCTACGGTATGCCTTTTTCTCCCTCTTCCACTTTCCGTCATCTGTCGATTGCAATTTCAGGCCGGCTTTTTTTTCTTGCTCAGGTACTTGTTTTAATCGTATTCTGTTATTGCCGGAAGGCGACCACCTCACGGTGATCCTGTGGTGGATGAATGGCAGTTAATAGGAATGAGAGGGTGGTGGATGTGAAGAATCAGAATGCTGAGGACATTATGACGCAAATTATGAGATTAAGGAACTCCACAGGCAGGAAAGTGGTGAAGCTGAAAACACGACATGTGACGTTCAACCCTAGCATTCAAGGTACTTGGACTCCAGAGCTGAAAGTTTGAAATATTTTTTCCCGCGGTGTTGGTTAGGGAGTCCTGATGCGATTTGGACAGGCCCAGATCCTTGTAAGGACGTTTTTGCGGCAATTCAGAATGCGTTAGACTTCCAGAAAAATACAGCATTCGAGAATTAAACCCATGTTCTCTGCCTCATGTTCAACTTAGTCCCTCTTTTCTGGCAGGATGGTTTCGGAGTGAGGAATTCAGTGCTCCTAGCATCTTATTTATACTTACAATATCGGGTGCCAGTTTTTATTAGTGTTTAAATTTGATTAAGAGCTTGCAAACCCTATGCTGAAGTTCAGCTGTGTTACTGAGGTGCACATGAAGCAATGTATGTATTAAAAAGTGGTTTGTACTGAGTTTTGTACGGAGAAAATCCGGCTGCCGGTGAGAATATCGCACCGTGTGCATAAACATGAAATGATATTACACCCAGACCTGTTTGGTTTTACAACGTATGTGTTTGAACTGCATGTGCTCAAATATGCAGCTCTGTAGCTTTGGTGCAACAGAGTTGTGCATGAGTCATAATAACCCTTCATCGCCCAAAGGGAAGAATACGTTCCTTTTGAAATACCCCGATGCGGTGAGGGATTGAGGAAGTACTTGTTGTAGTGAGGATTTACAACAATTTCAGATGTGGTTATTTATTGTCTCTTTTATTTATTTGTACATATATATAGGAATGCACGCGCATGTGTGTATATACATGTACTTGGTAGTGCCATGACACTTTTGTATAATACGGAGGAATCATGTTACTTCAAATTGTGTTTGAAATTAGTGTTTATGTGCTATGATGACCACAACATTGATTTAAAGCTAATGAGTATTTTGGTCACATTCTTTGTATTTTTTTAATTATTACGACCTACTTAAAAGGTTGGAGGATCTTATCATGGTTTCTGATTCTTTCATTGACTTGAAACTTATTATGCCACGCTTTAACCTTTTTGTAGTGGACCAAGCAATAGTAAAAAAAGGGCAAATTTTGAAAAAGAATACTTGCAAGGTAACCCTTGAATGACCACATGGCATAGTGTATACACTGTCGTATAATTGGTATTTGGTACCAATAAGAAGTCTTAATTTGGGATTTCAAGTAGTTCACTAGAACCACTTTAATCTATTCTCCAACTTCTTTGTTGATCTCAAATATAGTAAAGGTGTGAATCTATTCCAAATACAAGAAAATGACCTTGTATTGTGCTAGTCGTAGTGGCACGCTCATACATTTAGGGGTTCAAACCTACCAAGGCAAAAAAGTGTTGTAACAAGCGGTTGTTTTAAACAAGATGGCTTTCATAGCCATATCTTGACATATTTCAATGGCAAATTTGAGCATATTGATTTCGAAAAAAAGAATTACACAAATAACTACAAACTTTAACTTTGCTATTGCGTACATATATAGGCAAGGCCCATTGTTAAATTGCTGGCATTATCATGAGAAGCTCTTCTTTGTCAATTGCAATGTGATACTCCAACAAAACTTGTCTCCAATAGAATAATGAACAAGTGACAACATTGAAACATGGCCATAATAGTGCCTCATTGAGGATGTACGCATTTGTATTTGCTACAAGCAATTGGGGAATGAAATATATTTGATCCCTTGGAGACTTTAGAGACAAACATGATTAAGATGATTTTTTTTTTCAAATCATGGCAGTAACAAGTTTCAATTTGTAAAAACCAATTCATTGATATTATTACATACAAAGTTCAATTTGCACATTTAGCAACTTGCATATCATTGTTGTACAATAATGAACCAATGTTGAGACACAGCCCATATCATCTATATGGGAAGTAGATTGTAAACTCTCAAGATTTGAAGATTAGGTGAGTAAGGCCCAGTTCATACTAGGATGTCCACAACCACTAGATAAAGTCGTAAGCAATCTCATTGGTCAATCCTAGGGTTCTATCCAATATGGCATTCACACCAAAAGGACGTTCGATGGAGGATGAGTCCATGTCATCACCTTTTCCCTCTAAAATTGGAGAGGAGCTCACTTGTGGTGAACAAAATTTGAGGTCACCTTGGGAGGTGACCTCAAATCTTGTCCTTTGGACAAAAACACTCCCTCTCACTTCATGTGAGGTAAAGACAAAATCAAGGCAACTAAGAATAAAAGGAATACAAGTTTGCCTCCACCGGATGTCTCATGCCCCATGTGAAAGCATTCACAAGACAGACAAACCCATGATGACATGACAAATTCCCCTCCAAAATCTATAGAATAAAGCACCAAACAAGGGCTTTCGTCCACTGGCTCTAAACGTCCTAGTTTGAAACCGGGCCTAAGACCATTTAAATCCACAAACATGTTGCATAAAATTTTGAATGCAACATTCAATTGTGTTCATTGCTTCTAAACCTTACAAACAACTCCACTACAAGTTTCAATGTCAAAGAAGGGGTTTCAATTGTTATCATCAATACGTGATAATCTTCTTTATTTGTTATGACGTCTTATGCATTGTCTCCTCTAGAAATCAATTGTCGAGGGTTCCAGATATTACTTCCAATAAACAATCTTGGGAAATACTAAAAGATGTTGAGTTTTCCACTTGCCAATATGATCTTTCCTTTCAAATGTTATAGCAGCTTTAGACCAAAAGAAAAATGAGCACTTGTTGCCATAGAATAAAAGATGCATTTTTTATTCAATATCAGTTACTTTAAAGAAAGAAATGCATGCATCTAGTAAGAGTTTCCACAACTTTGATTGAGCTCAACTTCAAAGAATGAAAGTGATGCAGCCAAGATCATCAAGTTCTCATAAAAAAATAGATGTACTTTTATTGTTGCCTCCACAAGTGCACAGCCAACTCTCTGTCCAATAGCAAGGTCTATTTTGAAAGTCTATTTTATGGCAAGGATGCATGCCAATCTTTACATTTATTTGAGTATAAAGTTGACCTTATTTAGTATAAACATGCTCTAAAAAAAGTTGGTGCCTACAAAGATGAGTATATGCTCTTCCTAACATTATTTATGTGCCTAACATCCTCTTTTCAAGAATGCAATATATTTGCATGTGTTGGAAACTTGCAAACTTAACAATAATGATTTACTATTTTATGCATATAACATTTTTATGTTAAATAGTTCTAAATATCAATCAATATAAGATTTTTATTTTACAAATTAGCGAGACATTGATTGTGTTGCTAAAACAAATGAATGTACTTATATATGTTACAATACTCAAAATTACTATATTAATATGTATAAAGATTCCATTGTGTATTTTTATTTAGACTCAAATATCTATATTTGGTTTGAACCATCATAAGCAACTCAGCACATAAGGGGTCTCCATAAGGGGTCTCCTGACATGTATACTCACATGATCATTAGTAGGAATAATGGAGGTCACATCCTTAATTACTACAATCGCTTCAATGGATAAGCTTTAGAGTTGGAATTTTGAATGTGTCATGCTCATTCAGCTGCAAAATTGGTTATGACAACTATGATCTATTTTGAAACACTTGATATTTCTTTGATGGGACCTGACAATCACATCTATTTTCTTTTACCACTTGAGTATTTTATCCTAACTTTACACCCAACTTTGTGAGAATTGAGGTTGCCATTATCAGAAGCGATAAGGTTTTGGCAAAATTTCACCTAAAAAGTAACCGTAGACACCTACAGCAATGCAAATCTCGACTTCCAAGACAACAACTAAATCGCTATGCATACTCCACAAGCTTAGTGTGCCCAAAGCAATCCATACAAACTCTAAACTAGTGGCATAGGCTAACCATTGTGAAAGTTCTTATTCCTTAACCAACAATAGTGTAGCAGTCCATTTCATATAACAAATATTTATATTATTTGAGTCTATTTGTAAAGCACCATATGAATTTTGCAGCATAGCAAACTTGAATTCAACCTTGATTATCTATTTGCTACACTCCAAGGCATATTTAAATACATCTAGAAGACTAACAAATGAGGAATGTAACATACATTACCATTAGGAAAAATTTGGGGCCCTAATAAGGCCCTGAGTTTGGGGGTCCCTAGCCATAGGAACCTGGTTCCCAATAAAATTATGTGCAGGCTGACGTGGCACCGTTGGTGCCATGTTAGCTTTTTTGATTTTTTAATTTTTTTTTACAAAATAAAAATAAAAATAAAAATAAAAAAGTTTCTAATTTTTTTGTAAGACTTTTTTTGATTTTTTTGAAAGACTTTTTTTGATTTTTTTGATTATTTTAATTAATTTTTTTGGAAACTGGCAAGGGCTGGTTCCCCACATTGGAAACAAAAAATATGGAGGGCTGGAATTGTTTAAAAAGGCCTTACTGAGGTTCCAAATTTTTCCTAATGAACTCTCAATTAGATGCTACAAAAGCAATATTTGGAAAACCTCATTGAATACTAGAAGGGCAATAGTATTATCACAAAGATGAAAAAGACAAGGACTAAGACTTGGACTTTGTGCTGACAAAATAGGTATATCCTTCTAGACCAAAAGAATGATCTTGTGGCAAATATGTTTTATGTGTAAAGTACATGAAGTGAATCAATTTTGTCTACTCTCTACAAATTATGGGCCCACACTATGGGGTGACGGCATTTTTTTGTCAATTTAGCTTTCTCATGAAACAATCTACACTATTTCTCATGTTTTTGCTTACATTTGCCTTTTCCAATAATCACCATATTCAATAAATTGAGAAAAAGGGTATAGTTTGGGACTTTCAAACTCATTTTCAAAATTTGAGGTGATCTCCTCATATCAAAGTCGGCATTTTTTTTTGTACACGTGTCCTCACTTGAGAGGAGGGATTTGCGAGGGAAAAAATCTTAGTGGCTCAGACTGGATTTGATACTTTCAAATCTAACTTTTTGGGTTTGAGGGGGAGCACAAGTTGGGACACCTCTTTTTCCCAATTTATTAAATATGGTGTTAATACTGAAATGAAAACTTGATACAAATGTTGCACATTTTTGAATTAAGCATTTGATTGGGTAAAAACTTACATTTCCACTTAGGAGATACATATTTACACCTCTTGTAACAATTTTGAGAACATCTAATAAAAAATGACTTCATACGACTTTATCCAAGTTCTCAAGTGTCTTGTTTAACAAACACTTGATCCTTTAGGAGTTGAAAGAATGATAAACTACTTGGATCAAGAATTTTAGCATGAAATTCTCAAATTGCATGCTCAATTGTTCAAAAGGGCGTTGCTTTAATTAGCAATTTTGAGTGTTGCTTTAGTAATTTCCTAGAATAAATATTTGTATAAAAATATGAAGAAACATGAAATCCACACTTAACCCCTGAGCGCCCAGCCGATGATATCCCGTTGCAAGGAATTAAAAAAACAAGCTCAATGGTCATGGATATATTTGTCATGTTTAGTGGATGGTACGGCTTTGGGATAGAGTGGGATACTCAGCTAGAGGTAGTGGGATAACTTGCAAATGAAGTTGTTGTACGTTGCTTTGTGGAATTACAACAACAACGCAACTTTCACAAGTTTGGATTTTGACTGGTTTATCGGGGAGAGCCGGTTGTAGCCCAGTTTTTCGCGTAAGATGGGAAGGTCTTGGTCTCGGTTCAAAGGGAGAGGACAGGGACGGGACGACAGCATGTCAGTGAGTGGTGTACCTTGAAACCAGTGACAGCCTGTATCACCCTAAACCTGCAGTGCATTCTTGGCCGAAGAAGTGGTGAATTTGTCATCAAAAAAATCTGAAAATTTGTAGCATGTCTAGAAACCCATTCCCAAAGACCGTGCTAAAATTTTGTGGGTGAATACATGTTACTCAGCCTGTACCGACCTTTGCAAGCAGAACCCTTCCTAAATATCTCCCCCCTCCAACAATGTCAACCTCAGTTTGACTGTTATAATCTTTTTCCCCTAATGGTGAAACTCTCTCTAGTTCAGCCCAACTAATCCGCAATGTTGTCCTGAACTTGGTTTAGCGGTCATTTTCTTTGGATCTAAGTCCCTTGTCCACGACACTAATACCAATGGTAGTACCCCTTCCCGAGCTCGCCTTCATAGTTCACAAGTTGGGCGCTTAGGGGTTAACCAAATATGGATTATCTAGAGTCTACAAGTAAAGTTGCTATAACTTGCAAAGCATTGACAGGTACTTACATAACATTTTTCTATATATATAAATGAATCCCAAGCTCCCATTTTGGATGAAAATGAGAGAGTTTGAGTGCAACTATGAGTGGCATTCCATGCATGTATCAATAAACAATTGTTTAACAAGTTGCACCATTTACATAACATTCAGTAGCACGATTATGAGCTGCCCTGGAGGGTGTGGAATATTCCACACCATTCCATCTATGGGATGGACGGGTTGGATGAAATGGTGTGGAATATTCCAAACCCATCTTTAGCTATGGGGACATTTGGCTGAATTTGTCAAAGAGTTTATGAAAGAGAGGCTTAGTTTAGTGCACATACGTCAATGTGGAGGGCCCAACCATGTCAGAAGAAGAAAAAAATAAAAATAAAAATAAAAATAAATAAAAAATTGTCAAGATGAAGTTCATGGATGATACCTAAAGAGAGGAAAAGGCAGCCTTTCTTCATGCTACTGAATGTTATGTACATTCTCTTTAGGCAATAAAAGCGAGTAGCTCCATGATTCATGTAGTAGTTAACAATAAAGTATAACGGGTCACCAGAAGTGACACCACAAAACTTTCTCTTAACCAATTAGATTGAGCTGTTTCATCGGAAGTCAATAACATGTCATTAGAAGTTGCACCACAACACTCTCTCACTCAATCAAAATGAGTGGTTCAAAAGGGTGTATTCTTGGGGGGCATGAGAATAAGGGAATGCAAATAGGAGGAATAGGAATAGGGGGCACGAGGATATGAGACATGGAGATAGGGGGGCATGGGGATAAGGGGGCACATGGATAGGGGGGCACAAGGATAGGAGGGCACAAGGATAGAGGGGCACAAGGATAGGAGACACAGGGATAGGGGGCACATGGATAGGAGGCATAGGAATAGGAGGCATAGGGATAGGGATGCACGGAGATAAGATTGCTATTGCATTATTTATTTATTGCAAGGATATTTTTGTTGCCTCCATTGGTACAATAGGTACTTAGACTAGTTTATATATAAAAGAATACATCTTTTTGAGCTCCTCACTTTTATTAATTGAGAAAGTGTTGTGGTGCCACTGCTCTTGACAAGTTGTTAACTTTTGGTGAAAGGGCCCATCTAGTTGGTTACAAGAGAGTTTTGCATACGGTGTAACTTCTAGTGATCCGCATCACATTTGATTATTAACCACCACATATGAGAGGAGATTGTGTATAAAGTGGTTTACATTTAGTCTTTTTAACAAAAGATCAACAAATGAGAGGGGTACATGCGTAAAGTAGTTTACATTGAGTCTTTTTAGCAAAGGACCAATAGGCAAGAGAATGATACATACGTAAGTTGGTTTACACTAAGCCCTTCTAGCAGATAACCAATATAGGAGAGCATAGTTACGTAAAATGGTTTACAATGAAAACACCACATTAGGTAAATTGGGAAAAACAATACATTTTGGGATTCTTGAAGGATTAAGGTGATCACCTTAATCTGAGCTCCAACGCTTTTTTTAGTACACAAGCCCTCACCTGAGAGGAGGAATTTGCAAGGGAAAAAATCTTAGTGGCTCAAATTGAATTTGATACCTTCAAATCTGGTTTAAGGTAACTTTTTGGGTTTAAGTTGGAGTACAAAATGGTACCTCCATTGCAAACAAAAACTTCTCATAACTTTCATCTCATCAATGAAAATTGAATGATTCAAAGCTCCCTAAGTATATATAAGTCTAAAGAACCTATTTCATATTTTTATTTTTTTTAAATGCAAATTTTAAAAAAGTTTTTGGGCTGCCCAATCTTGCCCGTTTTCCAAATTTTCATTTTTAACTTCTTCAATATACATCAGAATGAAGAAAAAATTAGATGCCCACATAAATCTTTAAATTCCCCATCATCCATAAAATTTTCAAAAAATCATGCAAAGTAGTTTAGCCATAGGTACATGCCTGAATTCCCATTTATCCCCAAAAAGGGGGCTTGGTCCTTTAGGGGTTAATTGAGCAAGTCAAGCATATTTTCTTATGGTAGTTTGATTTCTAAAACTAAATCCATTAAATTAACCACCATAGAATGCAACAGTTACACCAATTTTTTTTCTAGCACAATTTATAAAGGCAACCCTTCTCAATGGAACATTAGCTGCAATAATTCCTTCTTCATGTGCCAAAACTAGGAGAAAAGTTTCAAAAAACACATGCATGCATTGAACAAAAAGCTAATGTCCTCCTTTTATCAACCCATAACCGCCCAATCGACCATTTTTTGGTCGCTGCTCTTTTTTGTGGGCTGCTTTAAACAAAAATAAAAACATTTTTTGAAAAATAAAAAATAAGTTCATATAGAAAAGCAAGTCTACTTTCCAACCCAATTTGAATCATGTCAATCTAAGTTACACTCCATCAAGGAGAATTTTCCAAAGACAAACACTTCAATATTTGCTAGTGTTACAAAATTTACTATTTTGTAAAACTAATGATGTTCTTTCCTTCAAAAAGATCGCATTTTTGAGGTTCAGTGTAGAATGTTTATTTTTAACCAATCATACCAAATTTTAACCCCTAAAGGACTGTTGTCCCTTTGGGGGACAGGTGGGAGTTTGGGCATGTACCTTTGGATAAGCTACTTTGTGTGATTTTTAGAAACTTTTATTTAAGGTGGGGAATTCAAAGATCTATGCGGCCATCTAATTTTTTCCTCATTCCAAAAATTATTGAAGAAGTTACACAAGAATTTCTGAAAAGTTGGGGAGGACTACCCTCCTAGGCAGCCCAAAAACTTTTTTAAAATTTAAGTTTTTTTAAAATTAAAATTTGAAATTGGTTCTTTAGATTTTTTTTTATAGGTGATCAGCTTTGAACCATTCACTTTCAATCAATGAGATCAAAGTTATGAGGAGTTTTTGTTTGCGGGCAGTTATGGATTCTCTACTCTAAAATAAACTTTGAAGTCCTTTATTTTACTTAATTTTCATTATTTTGGAAAAAAAAATTAAACTAGAGGAAGTAGATTGTTTATCACAACATTTTGACTATTAGGATTTGCAATTTTCATTTTAATAATTAAATTCTTAACAATTAGTGATTTGATGCATTCTCCACTTCATTTTTCTTACTGATTTTTCCCATGTGCTGTGTAATTCCAATTGATTTGAAGATTCTCCCACACATACCTAACTTGATATCCTACATGGAAAAAAAAGTGCAACTTTGGGTAGAGCAACTTTTTTGTTATAAGAGTGGTCAAAAGCTTCTGAAAATTTGGGGCAGCATGAAAAAAAAAATTTCTTTTCACTTTAGATGTAAATATCTCACTCATCTCCATTTGGAATGACTTGATTTTTTTCTACAAGTTCCTAATCTAGTGTAGGGCAAGATCCTATGATTGGATTTCCCAAATTAAAAATAAATAAATAAACTAACCCCCCAAAAGTAACAGTTTTGAGTGATTTTCATTGAAAAAATGGCTCACTCCTTTAGGGGTTAAATTCTATGAATAGAATTTGTAATTTTGATAAATATTAAATGATAAATGCTTCTAAATTCATTAAATAAGAGTCCAAAACTTTTTTTAAATGTTTGACAGCATGGGTAATTACTGAACATCATGATTCTTGTTTTCTTTTCTAAAACAAACTTCATTGAAGTTACAAAGTATCATTTTATAATGCATTTGTGTTTTGCCCTTACCCCCTTAGGCGATTAGGGTTAAAAACAGCATGGCTCAATAGTTATTTGGTCTCCACCATCCATCGCACATGCTTTATAATCCACCTTTAGCTAGATTATTACCAATATTATTATAAACAACTCGTTTTCTATAATACTAGGGCAAACTTTGGATAAATCAGGATTTCTATTTACATATTAAAATTTTATGGTATGTTGATTCAGAATACAGAAACAGTTAGATGTAACAGGTTGGTTTTGAAAGAATTTTGTTAAACAAACATTGAAAGGGGAGTCTTGAAACAATTGATAATGAGGTGGGAACTCATTTTGGAGGGTACTCTATAACAGTTAAGTTAATGAATGGTCAAGTAAATATGACAATATACAACAGCAACAACATTCCCATTTAGATTTATTGTACGATTTCCAGAGCTTGTAAATAGAACGTTACAAAATTATTTCTTGTTCACACAATATCCAAATAAGGAAGCATAGCTTGAGCCTTGTTGATGCCTAGAGATCCTTCTCAAACGGGGACAAAACACACATGCATGCAAACATAATTCACACAAGAGGAGAAGAGAAATCATTAGTCGTAAGACACCAACAAACACTAAGGTAGGAACGTCCATAAGCGTTAGTGTCTTCATAATTATCACCTCTAACATCTTGGGAAATGTGTAGAAATGAATAGATGTAATTATAAGGATGTACAACATGTGAACATGGAACCTTACTGTTGGTTATGGGTACAATGGCAGTTTGCTCTTTAAAAATTCATAACTTGTTCTCACAATATCCAAATAATACATTCAAAGGTACAAACTCATTATTTCTTTGTTCCGAATAGGATCCTATAATTTGCTAGCTATTTATTAATACTCATTATGTTCAAAACCCTTAAATTGACACTTATGGGTGCTCCTACCTTATACTAAGCTTACCTCACATGCCTAAGAGGCCAAGACTAAGTTAAGTTAACCCCTGAAGGGCCCAAAACAACCTTTGCAGCCATATGTATGACCGTATATACAGACGTATTTGAGCTGTTGTGGGGGTTTTTCAATTATTTATGCACCAACCATCACATAACCTTTCAATATGTATGGTTGTAACACTTAATTTCTAGCTAATTCAAACTTCTGAATATTGGTTGCAACCGTATTTGGTACCGTAGCTCTAAAGCCCAAGGGCGCTTCAGGGTTAACTCCTAAAAGACCACTTGTCCCTATGGAAGACAAATGGGATTTTGGGCATGTACTTATGGCTAAACTATTTTGTGTAATTTTTTGAAACTTTTATGGAAGATGGGGAATTCAAAGATCTATGTGGGCATCTAATTTTTACCTCATTCCAGCATTTATTAAAGAAGTTAAAAATTTATTCATGAATTTTTTTTGTTCTACAACCAGCCCAAAAACTTCTTTAAAATTTGCATTCTTTTAAAACAAAAATTTGAGGTTAGTTCTTTAGACTTACGTATAAGTGGGAAGCCTTGCATTGTTCAATTCTAATGGATGCGATGAAAGTTATGAGAAGTTCTAGTTTGCGGGTAAGTGTGGAAAATCTCAAAACTATGCCTACACGCAAACTAAAACTTCTCATAACTTTTATCTCATCAAATCAAATTGAATGATTCAAAGCTTCCTATAATTCATAGTTAAAGAATTGTAAGGTAGTGCACATTTAGATTAGGGGAAATTACAAGTAGGGGCATGAAAACATAAAATATTACAAATAAAAGTGCAGTATCAACATAATTACAATTGAATGCACAATTTCAAAAAAAATCAAATTTTTTGAAACTTTAATTTGGTTTGAACATCAATTGATTTAGATATGATACATCAAATGTTAACAAACTTTCAAAAAAACTAAAAGTCTACAAAAATTGCCATTTCCTATACTAAAATTTCTTCATTAACGCTTCATTTGGAGAGATCTTTAAGTTTTTGGATGTTAGCTAACATTCAATGTGATGTGTCTAAGTTAACCAATGTCCAAATCAAAAAAAAACTTACAATAATTTACAATTTTTTTACAAGATGCCCTTATTTGTGATCATTTGGAAACTGCTCCCCTATGTGCAATAATTTACATTTTGATGCCCCTATTTGTAATTTCCCCTTTAAGTCAAGTATAGAAAAACCTTAGAATGATTGGCCAATTATACTTGACAATAGCCAACTTAGTGTCCATTGTTCACAAGCACCTCCTAAAGCTTTTATAAAACCTTAGATTTATAGCTACAAGGTTACAAAGATCATTTGTTCTTTTATTCTAATTTATATTGCTTTTTTTTTTGCCAATAATTGAATTGAAGATCTTGTATTTTGTGGAAAATCTTTTGCTATCTACATTAGCCCCTTTCAAGTTGGAAACAAGCTTTTGGTTTGTTAGCAAAGAAATTAAACCAAATTTTCAAATGTTTTTCATTAATAATTGGAGTGAAAATGCAAGAGGAGGTATTTGTTAAATATGATTGATTAGTTTTCAATAAAAGGTGGCATTACCTCTCTCAAATGAAGTCTTTCACATTGTAATTCAAATGAACAACTGGTCTTGTTTGGTTGACCCTCCTCTTTGGCCCACTATGCTTTAGTCTTGCATTACCACTTGGCATAGATGGACCAAGGGGCAATTTACACTATGTACCATGAATGAGTTCCACCTCAATACCAAAAATCCTATATTTATTTGGACTATAAAGATTGAGAAGGAACACAAAAGTAAATCTTGCATATTTGATGCAAAATTATTGGTGGATTTGGACACAAAGTTGGGCTTAATAAATTGCCCAACTAAACTCTTGTACAAAGTTCCACTCTCTTGGTGCCAAAATTTTCAAAAAGTATAGCAACATAGGCATATTTTAAGTTCACATGGAAATGGAACTTAAAATATAGTACAAATTAACAACTCCCAATTTTCAATTAAACCAATCAAATTTGGAGGTTTTAATGGAATTGGGATGTGAGAGTGAGACACACCTTGAAGAACACCTAAATTTGAACATTCTCAGTTCAAATTGGGCAATTGGAGTCTCGGTCTTGCGTATTTGTCCTTCATCTTTGTCCGGACTGTTGTGTAGAAAAGCCCATCAAAGCTACAAATTGAGCCGTTCATTGCAGAGTCGCACATGTGCAAACTAGAGTTTGCAGGCAACAAACCACAAGTGGAGATGCCCACGGATGTAAGTACGTTAGACTGAAATATCGGGGCCTCGGGGAGGGGTGGGAGTGTGGAGCAGGGTTAATTTTCTAACGAATGAGTGCTACAGTGTCGCGTCCACATTGAAAAATATTGGGAGGAAACAAAAACCATTCGGGAAATCTGTCAAAGGTGACGAGTTTTTGCCAGAAAACTAAACCCTGATGTGGAGAGGGGACGCTTGGGGCCAAACGGGAAGGCCCAGCCACCCGTCGTTCGACGGATGAAAGGAAGGGCGCAATGCCGCAGCCCCTGAGACTATCCGTCCAGCAGCGGCTGCCGTTGGTGAACGCCAGCTCGCAGCCAATGAGCGCGCATCTTATCACGGCGCGGCCAATGGGCGGGCGGCGTTGCAGACGCGCGCTTGGGCTCGCAATCTGGGGAAGGGCCAAAGCAAAGCTACGTGCACCGTGTGCCGCGCACACTCTCGGCGCAGTCCCGTCGCCTCCTTCGCTTGCTGCACGCATCGCCTCCTTCGCTTGCTGCACGCACCCCCGCCTTGCTCCCCTCGCCTCCTCAGCACCCTCCCTCCCGACATGGCCTCCCTCGCCGCCGCTACGGCCTCGGCCTCCGTCGCCCTCGCTGGGCCTTCCTGCGCTGTCTCCGCCCCCGGCCGCACCAGCGCCCACCTTCGCCTCTCTGGCCTCCACGGCCTGCGCCTCACTGCCGTGTGCCCCAATGGCGCCCGTGTTGTCATGGCCGAGGCCACCGCCACCGAGACCGAGGCTCCCAAGGGCTTCACTCCCCCCACCTTGAATGCCGACACGCCTGCGCCCATCTTCGGTGGCAGCACCGGTGGGCTTCTCCGCAAGGCCCAGGTCGAGGAGTTTTATGTCATCACCTGGGAGTCGCCCAAGGAGCAGATCTTCGAAATGCCCACTGGTTCGTCTCCCCCCTTGCTCTCCTGCTCCATGCATTTCTGAATGTTCAGTACAGTACAGTACACTATCTGTTCGCGATTCGATTACACTGAATGATCACATAACTAATTAGTCACCGGAAGCTAGACGTTGGATCTTAGTCATGGCTACTTAGGGTTTCTGGAGTTGTAATGGACTAGCGAATTCTTTTCTGTTCAGGTGGAGCTGCGATCATGAGGTCCGGGCCGAACCTCTTGAAGCTGTCCAGGAAGGAGCAGTGCTTGGCGTTGGGCGCCAAGTTGAGGACGAAGTTCAAAATCCAGTACCAGTTTTACCGCGTCTTCCCCAACGGGGAGGTCCAGTATCTCCACCCGAAGGACGGCGTGTACCCGGAGAAGGTGAACGCCGGCAGGACAGCCGTGGGAGTCAACAACAGGACTATCGGCAAGAACGCCAACCCCGCTGAGATCAAGTTCGGGGGCAAGCCTGCCTATGATTTGTAGACATCACTTTCTCCTATAATTTGTATATCAGACTCATAAATCATGTTTTGTAATCATCTTCTTACTCTCCGATTCCCTCCAATTCTAAGCGCCTTCAATTCGTGGCTTCTTGTGCATGATCCTAATTACAGCGTCTGTCGTGATATTTATCGTGTGTGATGTTGAGAGCACTTGAGCTAGAGCTGTTATGGACATTTGTTTAATCATCTAAAATTCTGTGTGTTGGAAATCTATGTATCTGTAGCCTTCTGCGTTCGTAGGTTTATAACTTGTTATGCATAATGTTGATATCAGTGTACTTCAGCTGCGTTGAGAGACGCATATGAAACACCAAGAATTTGAACCCCTGTTCACTAAGAGGATTCCTCAAGTGGATGAAAACAAGTTTGGCGATGCGTACCTGTCGGAAGGTGTACCGCATTGATTCCCATGGATGCTTGAATAGGGGAGTGAGATAGTCAATGGTGTGAAAACACATCTCTTTTACCTCTTTTCTCTTCCTACGTGCCGATGAAATATTTTAGGGGTTGGCAGGGGTAACCTTCTGGTCTTTTATCTATCAATTTGCACCATGAAGTGAGTAAACTCTGAAGCTGATTAAAGTGATGTTGGTTAAAAGGAATGTAGCACATCCATATGGTGAATCATCAGTGGCTGAACTACCAAGCTTATTCAGAATTTACTTCATGAACTGGAATATTTCTTGGTTGGACGTAAGCAGTTTAATATCGGCTATCTTCATTGGCATTAATGGGTGGAATTATCGAATTTGTCTTAACCCCTAACCGTCCATGAGGACGAAAATGGTCCTTTTAATGCCGAAAACACACGCTGAGGGTGGAAGGGTGGAAAAAGATTTTTTTTTCAATTTTTTTTCTTGAAAGTGGTCAGAGATGTGCCACATCACTGAATGTCAAAAATAGCTTCTTTCAATGTCTCCATATTTTTTAAAACACCAATTTGTGAAGAGATGTACAAAGTCCTTACTGTCTTTTTTGTGAGGGCAGGATACACTATTGACTTTTCTTTCTTTTGAGGAGAATATTATCTCTCTTGGACACATGCCACATGTTGTTCATTGCCCATGCACATTGCACTCTCTTGGGTTTGAGCCATAGGGTCAATCCTTTAAGGGTTAAAGTGTTATTAGGTTGGTATTATTTGAATGAAAGTCTATGCACGTGAATTTGTTCTTTAAATTTGTTCTTTGAGTTAATTAATTTTTTCCACACTGCATGCACGTTAGGGTGCGTCGGTTGAATGACTTGATGTGAACTAATTCCGTAACTTTCCGCTCATTTCAAACGTGGTTCTTCTAGTTACACAAGTTCCGAGTTTCCAAGAGTTGATGTAAGGTAGGAGCACCCATAAGCGTCAGTGTCCCCATAACCGTCACTTCTCAAATCTTGGAAAATATGTGGAAGTGAATAGATGTAATGACAAGAATGCACAACATGTGAACATGAATTCTTGAAAGTGGTTATGGGTGCAATGGCAATTTGCTCTTTAAAAATTCATAACTTATTCTCACAATATCCAAATAATACATTTGAAAGTGCAAACCTAATTTTTTTCTATTCCTGATAGGATCCTATAATTAGCTAGTTGTTTATTAATAGTCTTCATGTTCAAAACCCTTAGTTTGACATTTATGGGTGCTCCTACCTTAGTGCTAGACTCCTCACACTACCACGAGTGAATTTTGTTGTGTTACAGTGAAAGTGTGGCATGTATACTTGCATGTTTTTAACCACCAAAGAGCCCAATATGGCCAAAGGGGGTGCTTGGAGGTGTGAAAATATACAAAAGAGGTATATTTAGCCCAAATTTTGGTGTGCCACTCAAGTCCAAATGGAGTTGTTAGTTCAAGAAAAATTTCTGATCAGCTTGTTGTTCCTTGAAGTGCCTCTTTTGCTCTAGATTCTACACGGAATATGGAAAATATTCTATTTTTTCAACAATTAGGAGAAGAATGTCTTTGGGCAAACAAAGGGAGCTACTTAGAGAGCAGATGGGATGGGTGCTCTTGTGTCTCGTATTATACAAGGGAGAAGTTTGGTGATGTGTCACTTTTTTTTTTCTTGATTTGAGCAAGGTTTTTATAGCTCTAAAGTAAGGAGCTAGTGGAATCTAGCTACTTTGAGTGACCATATCTTTTGGAGTTTTTTTCCATTTGTGGAGTTTTTTGTTCCATCAAGTATAGCAAGATACAATCTCATGGGATCAGCCATTAGGTAAATCTTTTTTTTGAGAAAATATTACATGAAAGTCCAGAATCCGTATTTTGAATTGTTGCACATATTGGAAAACATGAGATTCTCAACGGTGGGGAGTTTGCAGATTTACTTGGATTTGAAATCAAATTGGTTTAAAACATTTGATTTATAGTTGGATATAGACTAACCGGTTTGGATTATGTGATTACTTGTTCAACTTTCCAAAAAATCAAGGAATGTGTTGAAGATTTCATGTTGGAGGTATGTTGAATTTTCTTAGGAAGACGCTTAGGGGTTAATAACCCTTTAGTGGCTAAGTAACCATATTTTTGTTGCAAAGAGTGATTATCGGCTTACAAAATAAAATTGTTTAATAATTTGGAATTCGGTCTTGAAGAATACATGTGATCACAAGAATCTTGCATTCAATTGAGAAGACAACCATGGAATTGGGTTTGTGAATTGACAAATACTGGTGTATATACATATTTGTCTCAAAAATACAAATACATTCTTTGGTTAACCCTTAAGCATCTGTTGGGTCATCGTGATCTGCCCAACTATAGCTTCAATAATGTTTTTGCACATGGGGCACCAATAACATTGCTTCAAAAAGTTGCAAAAGTCAAAAGTGCTTGTTGATCCCATGAAAATTGCAATAAGGACAGCTTGGGACCTAACACCGTGATTCTGAATTTTCTCACAACTTGGGGTATTTAAAAATATGGATGTATTTGATGAATACTTTTTTTACCTTCCATGATGCACTATGCGTTTATGATCACTTCTGGAAAAAATTCAGATGAAAAACAATTTCTATCTGGACTACAGAAACTTTTTTCAGACTGAAAGGACGAAAAACATCCTCCTTCATGTTTAGGGGTGGCTGCTCAGTACATCATTGGCTTGGGTGCCCTTATTGGAAAATAAATCAAAGCACAGAAAATTCCTTGAAAGTTACTTAAGTGTATCCTTTTCGTCATAACTTCTATAAAAATCACATATTTACTCACAAAAGTTTGCTTTATGTTGGATCCAATAACTCATAATCTTTGGGCTGAATACTATATACCGGCTTTTAAATTTTGTTTTTTCATTGGTTGCGCAACATGCATCCAACTATGCAAGCACGGAAGGGAAGAGAAATTTGGACAAAAATGGATAAAATCAATGACTTGTCCACGTCATCCATAAAATATACTAATTAGCTTTCATCCAAATTTTGGCTAACGTTGAGTTTGCTTGGGAGGGACCTGGCAATTTCATCCATCCTTCACATGATTTATCTGGTGTAACGGTAGCCAATCCAAGCCAATCCTAAAGTGAGGTAAGATTTACGCAAAAATTTGCTAGGAATTTTAAGGCTGCTATATACAATGGAAATACATTTCTTGGTCTACCTGTCTAGCTTTGCTTTCCTTTCTTTAAAAACTTTAGAAAATCTTTCATATCCAAGAATTTGAAAGAGAATATAGGAAGGATTGGATCAATGCCACATTTTCCGTGGTGTAAATATTTGCATTGCTGCGGTAAAAATATTGCTTCATAAATAACAAGTAGCTATAGCCTCTGTCGAAACTTCTGCATGCAGATTTGTAGCCTATAATGGCTCTTAAGGTAGTAACACTCATAAGCGTTACTGTTCACATAACAGTCACCTCTGAAATCTTGGAAAATTTGTGGAGATGAATAGATGTAATTACAAGGATGTACAACATGTGAGCATGAGATCTTGAAAGTGGTTGTGGGTGCAATGGCAATTTGCTCTTTAAAAATTCACAACTTATTCTCATAGTATCTAAATAATACATTTGAAAGTGCAAACTCAATTTTTTTTGGTCCTAATAGGATCCTATAATTTGCTAGCTGCTTATTGATACTCATCATGTTGAAAACCCTTAGTTTGAGGCTTATGGGTGCTCCTACCTTACCTACTTTCATTCCTCTTCAATAAAATTAATGATATCAAATTTCTACACGTAAGGTAGGCGCATCCATCCCCGTCATGTCCCCATGGGTGTTAGTTGACATTGTCAAGGACTAACAAATATAAATCATATGGTTATGGGTACTTAAGTGATAGTTATGGGTGACAAAGTGATGGTTGTGGGTGACTTGCATGACGGTTTTGAGGACCCATCTCACTATTTAAGAACCAACAAGCCTTGTTTTTAGCATCTCTTACACATGGTTCTTACAATTTCAATGATTTTGGACTTTGAAAAATCTTTGTGAACAAATGCTTGCAATTGGAACCCTGAAATTGATGCCAATATTTTTGGTTTCCATTTCCTAACTTATAATATTCTTTTCAAAGTTAGTCAATTGCTTTACCTACTCCAAAACTCTTATTTCCACGCTTATGGGTGCACCTACCTTACTGAAAAGTGAATTCTCCTTGAAATTCCATGAACTCAATATTCATTAAAAAGGGAAAAAGTGACATTTTGGGACTTTTGAATTTTATGTTTTCTAAAGAGTATCCAATGAATAATCTTTAAAAAAAGTAAAATCCAAAAGTCCCAAAATGTCATTTATTCCCTTTTATTTTTATTTTATTTATTTTATTTTTTATTTTTTTATTTTTTTATGAATATCGTGATCATGTTCATTATAAGAAACGTCTCAAAATCTTTGGTGACGTTCTTTTGGATTATATGTCCCTAATAACTTTAAAAGGTTTTGAATTTTATTCTTAGTTATATTTTAAAGACCTTGAATTGCTTCAATTTAATGTCTTCACTTTTAGAAAATTTGTTAAAGTAAACCAAAAGGTAACTCAATAAATTTTGGCTTGTACGAGGTATTTGTTATTTGTATCCATGATTTAAGTAGAACTACATTGGAATGAACAGTTTTCAATAATTATCGTGCCTATTGTTTTAGAGATTCATGTCATTGTTTACTCCCTCCATCCCATTATAAAAAGCTCCAACAAACTTCTCCATGAGGAATTCACTGTATTTTTTATATTTTTTCTACTGACACATACAATCCAAAATAAGTAATTCATCTGCCAAGTGTACGCAAATTCTCCATGTTAAAAGCCGCATGTTGAGCAACTAGATTTCATGCTAAAAATATCATATTTGTACATAGTTTGTAAATGCTACCAGTTCCTCATTATTTTAGTCTTTGTACTAATGACACATGCATTCTAGAATCAATATACCATCTACCAAATGTATGCAAAATCTCCAGCTCTGATGTTGCCGTTTGGGCACCCAAATTCCATGCAAAAAGTACCATATTTGTACATGTTGCTAGCTCCCCATTATTGATAATTTAAAAATTAGTAGCAACAATGGTGCCTCATATGGGCAAGGCCAAGCTTGTTAGGAGAGGAATGCTCTCTAATTTCTTAACTTGCCCCCATGAGATCATTGAACATGACAAACGCTTTCTCAACAATTGAAATTAACAAAAGAGAGCTTTTTAATGGGACAAGAACTATGCCTAATTTGGAGCTTTAATGGAAGAGAGGAAATACATTTTATTCAAAACCAAATATATTTTTCATCTAAAAAAGACCAAGTATTAAAAAAATAGGTACTACAAAATCACATAAAATGATGCAATTAACATGGGTACCATAGAGCTTCATAGGCTAAATCAAATGACAAGTGCAATGCATATCATTGGTATTTTTTTGGCTTTAATTTTATCAACTGTTGTCCTTGTTTATACGTCACATAATTTTAGAACAAAAAAACCTAAAATTAATCTTTTCTCCAAAATTGGCAACAATTCATCTATCTATATCTATAAAAGAATCCCAAGACCCCATTTTGGATGAAAAGTAAAGAGTTTGAGTGCAACTATGAGTTGCATTCCATGCAAGTAAGTTGCGCCTTTCACATTTTCTTTATTTAACAAATTGCACCTTTTACGTTTTCTATTGTTGCACCTTTTACATTTTCTTTAGTTAATAAAAACAAATAGCTCCATGATTTATGTTGAATAATTTGTTTATTGCAAGGACATTTTTGTTGCTGCCACTGGTACAACGGGTACATAAACTAGTCTATATCTATAAAAGAATCCCATGGGCTATTTTGGATTAAAAGTAAATTAAAGCAAAGTAAAGGTAGAGTTTGACAAATCACTAGAAGTTTCACCACTCATTGCAAGGAGGATGTCCACTTGGGGTATCACTTCTTGGACACATTAATTAGATTATTTTTGTTTAAAACATCCTAAGTTTTTTTAAGTTGTTCATTTTGATCAAGTAAAAATATCCTAAAATGGGAGAGAATAAGTCATTTGGCTCAATGTAATCAAGATGTACATGTCTAAAGAATTTTGTTAAAAACTTTAAGTTTTCTGGATCCATTTGTGGGTGTCAAAAAAAATTCCCAAATGTGCAGATTTACAAGCATTAGAGTGCACAATTCATTAAGTTTTTATTGAAAAATTACATTATTTTGTACTCTACACAATCAAATGTAGGTCATATTCAAAAGTGGTATCAAAATAAATTTGTTTGATATTCCAAATGCTTGATTTTGGGAAGTTTTGGTAAGTAAGACAGAACTTACTTTTTCAACTAGAAAATGAAATAAAATTACTTAAAATTTTTTGATTGTTATCAAAAAAAAATTCTTGATATGCCATAATTGTAGAAAACTAAAATTACATTTGGTGAAGTCTTACTTTATTCTAATTAACCCCTTAAGGACCTAGCACAATTTTTCTCTAAAAATACTAAAAATTGCAATTTCTAGTGTTTTGATTCCAAAAGCAACTTTTTTCAAAAAATCTCAAATTCAGCCATAAAGACCTTGTAGAAAACTTATTCAAGAACATACCTTGAAAATTTTGTGAAGTTTGACTCTACGGATTGAGAGATATGATCATCTAAAGTTAGTACATAAAGTTTTTTTACCTCTGCCCAAAAATTTCAGATGCCTTTGACCACATGTGGCAAACAATTTTTGCATTAAGGGTGCTAAAGAGTTTTTTCTAGCATACTCTAAATCATATTAGGCACATTTCCTCAAGTTTTCATGACCAATAAAGACATGGAACATTCCTTTCTTGGCCTTGCATTGCAAACATATGCTTGAAATTCACACTACATTGGAAATTTTGGCAAACCAAACTTCCAAAAGATAATTTTGAAATAGGAAAATCCGAATGGTAGATTGAAAGACTTTACCTTCAATGACAACCACACAAAAAAAAAAGTAAAAAAACCCAAATCTCTAAAAGTTATTGTATATCAAATATTACTAGAATTATAAAATACATAAATGCCTTAAGCACACACAAGTAAAGGGGCCCATTATGTTCTCATTGTGTTCCCAATATGTTCCCAAAATTGGGAACTCACTCTTCACTAAAAAAAAACTTCCTTTTTATTTTAAAATTTTCAATTTTTGGAAGCCCACATGCAATACTAATAACTCATTATAAAAATAGTTAAAAACAGATTCTTCAAACATATTAAAAAAAAAAAAAAAAAAAAAAAAACCCAAGAGGCCAACCCCCAAGGCCAGCTTTGCAAGGCCAGCTCCAAGGGCCAGTTTTCTGGGGCCAACCTTGCAAAGCCGGCCCTCCCCCACGGTTTTATTTTTTTATTTTTATTTTTATTTTTTGTCATATTCATTTTTTAAATTCTAACTTTGGTCCCTCTAAAGTGGCACCCATTGTACAACCCCCTGCCCCTTTTCTTGGCAAAGTTGCCCACTTTGCTTGCCCCTCTCAAAAGTCAAAGAATTTTGGTATGCCCAAGCTGCCCTTAAACTAAAATTCCCATGTTTATCCTTGTAATTTCTAAATCGTAAATCGGAATACAATAAAGTTTGTTCTCCCACATAGCCCTTGTAAAACTCTACATCACGTAAAAAAATTATAGGATTTGGTGAAAAACTGTAGTAGCTTGACCCTACCCAAAACCCCATTTGTCCCTCGTAAGGACAAGTGGTCCTTTAGGGATTAAAAACTAGATGTGTTTGACACACCAACACATAGTGAAATTGTAGGTAAGACAGCTTTTTTGGGTACCCCAACCAGACTGTCACCGTGCAAGTTATACCACAACACTTTATTTTATCCCCATACAACACTATCTTTTATTTGCTTCACCAGAAGTTAACAACAAGTCATTGGCAGTTGCACAACAACTTTCTCTCAACTTAAGGGGGCACAGGTATAGGGGTACGGGGATAGGAGGCATGAGGATAGGGGCACAGGGATAAGGAGCATGAGGATAGGGGCACAGGGATAAGGGGCATGAGGATAGGGGCACAAGGCATAAGGGGCACATGGATAGGGGGTACAAGAATAGGGGGCATAAAGATGGGGGCTATGGAGATAGGGGGCACAAGAATAGGGAGGCACAAGAATAGTGGGCACATAGATAGGAGGCATGAGGATAGGAGGGTATGGGGATAACATTGCTATTGCATGATTTTAGAAAGAGACACGCTTGGGCCAGGAGCAGGAAGTTGTATGGCTGCCTCCCGCAATAGCCTTGCAAACAAAACCTTGCCTTGTGAAGTTTGGGCATGATGGTGAATTCTCACGTCACTGGGAATGCCTGGCGCAACAAAGGCTTGAACGTTCACCGCGCCGGTTACTCTTGGGGTGGCCGTTTGGTGAGCTGGGACTTTGGACGCCAGGAAATTGGTCATTGTCAACACATAACACCTCGTTGAACTCGACGTCCTCGCTCTCATCCGCAATAAGGACCGCGTTTGTCTCGTCGATAACTGTAGTGATGCCGGCTTTAATTCCACGGACAGAGAAGTTGACTGACCGTTGCTCCGCAGGAAGCAACAGACCATCTTCGCCAACTTGATCACGGGTCCACTCCGCATCTCCTTCTACCGTGCTGACTGCGTCGGCTGCGAGAGACCGAATCGTCTCTCTCCGGGCATACAACGGTTGACGACGCGAACAGTCTCGGCATGCAACTATATACACACGAGGTAAAGAAGTAGAGTATATACATTGGATGAATAGATGCTCGGAAATGCGGCGTAACTATGGGCCTTATATGCTAATTATTGAGACAGACGACCACGTGAACAGGATTATCAATGTTTTGGAAGAGTTGTTCGGTCCTGGCTTTGTATATGAGCTTGCTGATATCTCCCAGACAAGGCAATGCTCTTACTCATTTGTGGTACATGCAGCGACAGCAAACAAACCATCGTGCCGATCGAAGAGATGTACGATTATCAAGCAACCGTCATAGTTTCCCGGCGCTTTGCTTTCAGAGTTGGTATATTTCACGCTCCCGGGCTCCCAAAGGGGCCCACGTTCTTTGTTCTTCGAAACGATCTTCTATTCTTGGAATTCACGAATGAGGTCTTTCCATAATGGCATTGTGTTAGTGGTGCTGCCTCCAAGTCACATACGGTTGAGATCCATAATGTAAAAAATTTGAAAATGGAATTCCCTTTGTGTATAATACACAACCTCAACTCCCGTCAAACGAAAGAAGCACACCGCCGCGACGATGTTGCATAAAGAAATGGCACAGCTCACTTTGAGCGAGACGGCGAACATGACATGTAATCAACAATCCCAAGGACCGACGGCAGATCAAGGTCTTGTTCAGCAAGAAATGCCACAGCCGAGTATGAACGAGACGCAGAACCAGTCCGTCAATGTCCGATCTCGTCGACAAGCACACCAATCTACAACAGAGCCACACTTCACACAACAGGAGATTGATACACTAGTAGCGCAAACGCAAGACGTCAAAGCCAGAGTTACAATAGCGGAGCAACGAACACTCGAGTTGAAAGGCGCTATTCGCGTAGCTTTCAACCTCAGCTTCGACCTCGAAGTCTGGGAACAAATACCGATCGATGAACAAATGGAGTTTGGGAAGCTCGAACGTGCAGTCAGTGGGAACGACAGCTGGTTCTCGATCCTGAATCCTATGATTGCAACGTTACCCGGGCTCCTGGAGATGAGAGACTTTGGGACCGTCGAAGCCAAATTGTGGATGATCGAGCCCTGTCTGCCCAAAGTGGAGGAGAATGTACTGATGGTGGTCAAGAAGTTGGAGGAGCGTGCTTTGGCGAAGCGGGTTTGTGAGATGAGTCTGGAGTGAAGAGTCTAGAGTGAAGAAGTTATGCAAAGAGTCATGCTAGTTCGTGACTGAATCAAATCCATGTTCAGATATGATACGTACGTCCGGTCAATTGTAATCCAAGTCGTCTTCGGACATCCTGATGATCGTAAAGCGTGTGCACGTTTAACATAAAACAGGCTGCTTCAAATAGAATATTGCGATCTCAAATCAAGCATCTTTTGTTCCGGGAAGTCTTGAGACGTGAGGAAGTGAGGTCGTCGTCGAGATCTGAACGTGAGGGGGTTCATTATTGTGTGGCCTGAGGCCAGCCATCTCCTGACTCCACCTCGACTTCAACATCAGCAATGCCCAGATTGGTCTCCAGCAACCCCCTCTTCTGCGCCTTTGCGCGCAATGCGATTTCCTAGCGGTGTTTTGAATCGCCGCTTATCGAAGTCACCAACGACTGTGGCTCTCGCGGCGTTCGCTCTCTTCTACTTCTGCGGAATCTTGTTTGTTCGGCATATATCATGGCGAGACCCTGGATCCTGGTTTTTCAATCCCATAACGGCTTATGAACCTCGATACTCGAGTATAAGACTGCTACAGGCCGAGGAATATCTAGCAAATGCGTCGAGTGAAGCGTTTGGGAGACATGGACGGCATAAAGAGAAAGACCCCGAGATGTGCGTAGGGTTGGTTTCGATCGCAAGAGTCGGAGCACGTTATTTGCACACTGCGGTTGCCTCCCTAGTGGAAGGTTTGACGATGGAGGAAAGAGATGCCATGCATTTGATCGTGTTTATACCGCATGTGGATCCGAGTATACATCCCGCATATCATGACCAGTGGATCATCAATCTTGCCGATCAACTGCTGTTGTATAATTTGACTGGAGATGAGTTTGAGAAAGTCAAGGACTGGGAGGAAAAGAAGCATACTCGGTCGAAGATCATGTACGATTACCAGTATCTGATGAAGGCCTGTTACGAGACTCGGGCTCCGTATATTGCACTTCTTGAGGATGATACCTTAGCTATGGATGGATGGTTCCACCGTACGATACAGGGGATGAAAAATGCCGCGCAAAAGGCTGCCGTCGAAAATAAAAGGCGACAGGAAGGAGACTGTGAGTACTCAAATGGATGAATAAGTGTTTACATTGCGTTGACTGATGGCATTCAGTTCTCTATTTGCGCATGTTCTATACCGAGGAATTCTTCGGCTGGAATCTGGAACACGCACCCATGCGAGCATTCTGGTGCACACTACTAATCACCGCAGTTGCAGTCTCGCTTCTTTGGTTGCGTTATAGCTTTCCAGATGTCAAAAGCGATCTTACAAACATCAGAATTGCAGTACTCTGCTGCATATGCATGCCACTCCTTATCATCCTATACTTCTCCGCAGGCAAAGTCACAACACTACCCCATCCCAAGGGTGTGAACCAAATGAACAACTATGGCTGCTGCGCCCAAGGTCTCGTCTGGCCTCGACTTAAAGCCAAGGAGCTCATGGACTGGTACGAGAGGGACCATCCTTATGGTTTTGGTGACATGCTCATCGAAGAGTATGCGGACCGGCGTGGGGAGATGCGGTATGCACTTACGCCTAGCGTAATCCAGCACATCGGGAGTACGAGTTCCAGAGGCGATGATTTCGGACCGGAAGCAAAGCATGGCCGCAATGTGGCGCAGAAGTTGTGGAACTTTGCGTTTGAGATGAACGACGCAGATGACTTGAGAAGAGAGCGTGAGAGGGTGATTGAGGAGACATGGCCAACTTGAACAATCATCTTTTCTTGATTTGACTTGAAAATGCCGACCCAAGCCGGATTCGCACCCTGTTTGCCTGCTTATTCGGGTTTGCACAGATCATTTGGACCTCTGGATGGGTCATCGAAAGTCGAGTGACACTCTGCAACGCCCGCGTGACCAGCGAAAGTCTGTACACCCCAGCATCTATGGCTATGCATATCCAACTGCAACCCTCCTCCGTGGAAACCATCACAGGAGCAATTGTGATGCAGCTCAACTTGGCTATCGATACGACCAAAACGACTCCAAACCTAAGAATATGCTAGGGTGCGTAGCACAAGATATGCGTCCTCGTGAGTGAAGACCCGACGGGCAAGTTAGCATCTCGAAGGCGTGGATATGCTGCACTTGATTGCACCAGCTCCATGGACCTCAATGTGCATGACTTTCCATGAATCTCATCTCCTCAGAATCTTTCAATTCACGCATGACGTGGCACGCTACCTGTTGTGAGTCTACAGTTCTCGGTCTTTGTTCTTTTTAAAAATGTCCTTGTACCTCGAATATCCTTTGATGCCATTTCTTTGTTCAGTACATTACCAAGGTTGAGTACACTAAGACTATATATTCCTTTCATTGTTACTTTCTTTCTTCTCATACCTAAACGCTTCTTCGATCACGAGCTTCAAAAAACCCTCAAGATCTCAGAACCAAATCCAAGCAATCAAACAAGTATGTCGGAGACACACCCAATCCGCATCTCGACCCTGTCGACCCACCGTCCCAGCCACACCCACCACGCGGTGCACCATGCAAGCCATGTTGCTACGCTCGCCACACACACATCCGCACCCCCCACAATACACGCGATCCCAACAAGCACACAGGCAGGTCCTACAGCTACTGGCTTCTCCTACCCCACCCCCTCGAGTTTCCCTCACAGCAGCACCATCATCATGGGACTCAGTCTCGGCATAGCATTCTGCCTCATCCTTCTCTTCGGAGCTGGAGCTGCGATCTTCATGCAGAGGCGATCCGCGAAACGTAAGTACGAGGAGCGTGTTGTCCACAGCGTGTATGGGACTCCGGGGAGTGTTGTGGGGGATGGTGATGGCTCTACGGAGACAGAGAAGAAGCACAGGACTTGGATGGGAAGGAAGATCGTTGCGCTTGTGCCCGGGAATGGGTACGCAGCCCGCGAGAGTGGTGTTTGAAGTAGCGATGTAGAGAGTTCGTGCTATTAGCGGGTTCGTAGAGATCTAGACAATTCATGAATGTCCCCTTTCCATACTCATTAAATTCGGAGGCGGTGTGGATTCTCGTCACCTCTGACCATGTTAGGTGAACCTGTCAAAACGTTGAGTATCCATCGTCTACGCTATCAGCATGGATCCAATGGTGAACGGCCGCCTGCTCCATAATGCCCATGCACTACTTCGACCTTTTCCTCTTCACTAGGCATATCATCATCCCAGAACCTCCATGAGGGTTGAGGGGTCAACCTCTTGTAGTCATTCAAGCTCATGTTTCCAACTCCTCCACTCGTGGCCATGACTTCGGCAAGCGCCTTATCGAACTGTCCCATCAGCCGGGTCGTTCTTTTTGTAAATTGTGGACTTATCTCGCGATTGCTGCGATGATACCGCACTATGCTGTAAGAGTTGGTTCGCTTATCAAGTTCGACATTAAAGCACCAATTCTCTTCGTGATTTTTCACCCGAAACTGTAGTTTGCGCAGCATTGGATATGCAAATTCGGGCAACATGGTCACCATTTCGTAAGTTGGCGTCCTCTTGATTTGAGAGTACCCATACCATTTGACAATGCGAAATCGGATTGGGAAACGAGCACCCGCGTACCAACATTGTATTGCCTCTTCTCTAATGCTGTGAGAGACTAGCGTGATCGGGGGCGGCCTAGAGTGTTCGTCGTAAAGAACAAGCTCGTAAATGTTCAAGCGAATCTCAGTTGGGAGGCTGAGCAAGTGAGTTCGCCCATACGAAACGGTGATCCCGTCAGTCTCGACTAACTTCAGTTTGTTGTACCCATTGAATTTGCTCAAAGGGTTCTCGAATGCTTTGGGCGTGGGCTGCTCCACTGCTTTGAGCATACTATCTATATCGAAGGGTTCCAGCGGCTCCAGCTCTTTGAGCGAGAAGAAATCATCCATCCTTGGATATTTGAAGATGAAGAAGGTATGAGTGGTTTTGAGATGAAAGAACGTGTCTGAAATCCAGAATTATTTGATGAGTTTATTGTTCTTTTTGATACTCTTCATATATGTGCGTTGGGCATACTCAGCCCACCGATGTTACGGCGAAGCATAGGCAACCTCAGGCTGCAATGAATTCCCTGTCTCCTGGGGCAGGGTACGGAGGCTAGTTACCACAATTGGGATTGTTCCAGTTTATTGACACTCATCTATCTGTACAAGAATTTAATGATCGTTGTGGCGCTCTTGGGTATCTCATAAAACATATGTAAACGGCGATAAAACGCCGCAACTCCATCGCTTGACCCAATGAAACCAGCTACTCATCTTTACAAATCTGTACATATTCATCGGCCTCTTCTCCTCGCAGCGAGAGCGTCGCTGCCTCCCCCTAGCTCGGCCCACGCGGCTAAAACGTCTTCGCCGGCGCTGGTCATACTAGACATGCTTGTGATGCGTCCTACCGTCTTGCCACCTGAAGTGTCAATCCTGTTGGGGACTTTGCTGACTCTCTTAGCGGTAGTGGCGATGTATGGTGCGTTGGCATAACTTGGGCTTCTTGAAACTTCTGCCATGTGTCTGTCTGACGTTGGACTGGAGAAAGATTGTGAGAGCGGCGAGGCAACGCTGGTTGAGATCGGCGGTGGCCTGTAACGGCCTGAGGGTAGTTCTGTGGGCGCGGTATCTGTGACAGGATCCATTCGAGAACGACTCTGGAACTGCGGTGATGGTTGAGGTGTCGGCTGATGTTGAAATTTGGATGTGGGCTGGAGCAATGGCTGCTCAGATTGCACTGAGGGACTTCTTGGTGCCCTTGACTCTCGGGGTTCCGGAGCGAGTAATACAGGTACTTGCTGCTTCTGAGTCCGTGGCGTTCGCCGATCGTCGTCCAGCATCGGTAGAACCAGCAGGCTTGCTCCATCCTCTTCTCCTTCAGACTGTTCATCAGAATCGATCTGTGGTAGAGCAGTCAGGCCTGAATTTGCAGTGTCTTTGCTCTGCAAGAAAGCTCGCACTTTATCGTGATGCTCATCATATTCTAAATCTGACTCTTCTGGTACGTCGTCATCCTCGTCGTCCTCATCAACCAGTGGCGAACTAATTCGCACCTTTTCGCGGCCCATACCGGCCAATCTCGCCATGGGTGAAGGTGCGTCTTCATCCTCAGTCGCTGTCATCGTGTCGGTCTCTATTTCCGTTCCCGATGGTGGGCGGCCGTGGAAAATGGCGTCCGCCAGCGATGGCTTCATCATAAGGAATCTCTCCATTCGGGCCATTTTCGCTACATATCGCCCTTGCTGAGGCTCGTCCCTCGGCTCGTCTTGTGGCTCGGCCTCAAATTCAGCGTTTGGAGAAAGAGGCGGATCTTCTTGAGGCTGATCCATGGCTAGATATCTGTCGATGTTGAACCCCTTCGCGGCATTTGGGAGCCGCTGGAACACGCTGTATCGATTCTGTGAAGGCTGTTCTTCTGGTTCGACGTTTCGTGGTATTTCACCTTCTTGATTGGCCGTAGGTGAGATTCGTTCTCTGTTCACTCTCTCCTCCAGCAATTTACCGACAGAATTATGCGCCGACTGCCGCCTTTTCGACAAGAAATCTTGTTCTTGCTTCAAAGCAAGGCGATAGCCTTCCTGAAAGCTGTTGTTCTGCATCGCAGCGCGTTTCTTCCTCATGAGCTCAAGCAACATCATCTCCTCTTCTGTCACAGTCATTACATGTGCGGCATCTGAAGGGTGGCTGCTCGAAGTCTCTCCACCTGCACTTCTCAATCCAAGTCTATCATGTCCGCTCCCGGTCGTTCCTTTGCTCCTTGCCTGCCGTTCTCCAGAGCCATTCTCTGTGCTCTGCGGTGGCTGTGAAGTGAGGATGTTGGCTTCTGGCGAAGAGGCAAAATCCTCGACCACCATAGGCGCTGCAGTACTGTCCCGAAGCCTTATAGGAATACTGCCAGATGTCGAGATTGTGCTATCCTTCGTCCGCAACCCAGTACCCTGAGCGAAAACGTGGTAATTGTCCACATTTCGAGGCACAGGAGATGGCAAGTTGGCGGCTAGTGTCGTTCCGTCCTCCACGGCATACCGGCTGTCACGGACAGGGGACAAGATCTCCCTCTCATCTTCAGATTCGGACGAGAGCGACAGCACGCTCTGCGAATCGAGTCTAGAATGAACAAAACGACTTTCATTACTACGCTTCTGGGCTCCGGCACCAGAAGAGTCCTCTGTCACAGTCGAGCTCTCGCTGCCCCTGCTTTGCATTCGGCGCCTCATGACTGCCTTCGCGGGGTCCACATGATATGTTTTCTCTTGCGCAGGTCGACTGGGTGAATAGACGCCATTCGTTATATTTCGCTCGGGAGCGGTCAAGCCATAGGGACTGAAGTCTGACGGTATAGCTTCAACATACGGCCGTGGATCGTTTGCCGGCAACTCCACCGGCTCAGTCTCATCCTCATCCGAAGATATGTCAAACCCATCGAACCAATTTTTGATGCCCTGAGGTGGTTTCCGTGATCTCGTCTTCGCATGGTCATAGACGTCAGGTTCAAATATCTTCACACGCGGTGTAGTTCCAGAGTCCACTGAGGGTGCCTGTGGGCTCTTGCGCGTCTGAAAACGGCCATCCGGCCCTTCCCGCCTAATATCTGCGCGTATAGTCTCTCGCGGAAAGCATTCAGTCGAGTCCGTCACGGCAGATGGCAGATTAGCGTACTGTGCGGGCGACAGTAGCCGTCCTTGCGAAGCGGAAGCATGTGGTCGTGGGAAGAGAGAGGTAAGATCGAGCTTCCTGGGTTTCTTCGAGTTGTCGCCACCACTGATCTCAGGGGGTGTTGTCGCATAGCTGTTTTGCTGGGCATTGGAAGCTGTTTTCGATGAAAGCCTCGGAGGTATCTGGTTGCTGGCCATTTCATGTACCTTTGGTGACCCTTTTCGCAGACCCATGTCTCTAACCGCGGAAGCAGATGTCTGCTGGGAGACATATAGTGGCTGCTTGGAAGAGTCGTAGTACTCTCTGTTCATAGACTCGCTCGACTGCTGTGGTTTCGGAGAGGGTTGGTCTGTTCGGACGCGAGGCGAATATCCGCTTCGAGAGTAGTGTGGATGCGCACCAGACATGGTCGGAGTAGGGTTTGCATCGCCGCCCGATCTACTCGAAGTCCCACCAGTCGACCAGGACGGCATGGCCGTAAGACCACTTGGGAGTGGGATTTGAGGCGCCTGCTGCGACGCAATCCGCGTACCCAGATTCTTCTGTTCTGCCTCCCCCAGCTGCACCGAGTTGTCCCGCTTCTTCTCTTTACTGTTGCTAATGTTCACTTGCACCCTCGTGCCAAGCAGCTTTTGAGCCTTACGCGGGAGTTCCGCGCCCCCGAATGGCACATCGTAGGCGGGTTCATTCGTTGAGGTTTCTTTGACCGTCGGCCGTGGACGCAGGCGCATCTTAGCCGGCTAGCATGCGCCTCCTAAACGTATATACAGTGCGCGATGCTCTTCGGTGGATATTAACAAACCAAGGAATCGTAGGTTGTGGTACACTTGAGCCGCATTAGTCCAGCAGTGGTTAATCCCCTGGCGTGTATCTCTTACATGCATTGCATGCTAATCCCGGCGCTGTGGGCCTTGGTTGTCGTTCTCCCACTTATCGTACAAATACAGCCTGCAGAAGGACCCAAACGGCAGTTCGACGGATCTGAGAGATGGCGCTCACATGCAGGGAAGATGAATCGCGGATGTTAAAAGGAATATGCTTGCGAAAGGGTCCGTTAAGACAAAGCCAGAGAGATGAGAAGTTAGGCCCGATTGCTTTGCTACCTTAGATACACTTAAACAAGGAGCCAGCGGTGCGTTGCAATGCGGGATAAAGCAAGTTCATTTTGTAGCGTGGACGATGTTTAAGCTCACGAATAGGATCTCAGGTCATGTGGTCTCAGATCGAACCACGGCTTCAGCGCCTCTCGTCGAAGGAACATCCACAGCTCGGAAAAGAGTTAGACCACTCCGTTTTCCCGCCGCAGGTGGACGGCGTAGGCAAAGATAGAATCTTCATCTCCCGCGCCGTTGGTCGGCATAAGATCTCTTCCCGACTCCTCATGATAGATCCTGCTTGCCACGTGTTAACATGTGTTCGTTGTTTTCACATCACGTTCCTATCGTTCCTGGAAGATCTTCCTCGCTCACTGCTGACTTCGGTAGATCAAATTGGCGCGCAAGTAGACTTTCGGTACAGCTGACTCGTCGTTGCTATTGGATCGAAGTAAGCGGCGT